>JAFVLL020042616.1:0-18351 GCA_021397915.2 Tor tambroides | reverse complement strand
GAATTCAGGTCAAATATACGGACAATTATGATGAGTAAATATTCCAAATGAAGCAGTCGGATATACTGATTGAGGAGGAAACTGCCCACTTAGAAACCCACCAGGGTAAACAAGCTTATTTTTTGGACACACTTTATAGACAAAATGCTCTATTTTACCATCTACATAAGTTACAGCCAATTTTATGATGACAAAAGTTGTGTTTTTTAATCAAAATTCCAACTAATTCATTACCAAGACCAGCAGATTAACATACAGACAATATTCTATATGAAAATGTCTAACACACGCATGTATTGAATGAACAGTTACAATTTAGCTTAGTGGTGGACTGATTTACCGCCAAGGCACCACAGCCCCTCGACCACAAAATCAGTCTTAAGTCACACGGGTATATTTGTAGCAATAGCCAACAATACATTGTATGGGTCAAAATTACCGATTTTTCTTTTATGCCAAAAATCATTAGGATATTATGTAAAGATCATGTTTAATGAAGATATTTTGTAAATTTCCTACCATAAATATATCAAAACTTAATTTTTGATTAGTAATATGTATTGCTAAGGACTTAATTTGGACAACTTTAAAGGCCATTTTCTCAGTATTTAGATTTATTTTGCATCCTCAGGGTGTATTCACACCATGAAAGTCCGCTAGTTCACTTGCTTTGGTCCAGACCAAATACAATGTTGATTTTTATTGTTTGGTGCGGTTCACTTTCAAGCTGCCATTTTTGCAAGTGAACCAGAAATTGTAAACAAAACCACACGTGTGCTAAGGTCAACCATTCACTGGACAGAAATTCTCAAGCAGGGAAAAACAGGAAGTGCAAAAACAGGCTAATCATGGAGATCTTTCGTAGTGCAATTTTTATTCTTTTGGTGTTATCAGATACTAGCGCAATGTGAAGAATCTTATGAGCATCATATGAGACAATGTCATACAATGTTGTAATTACGACTTGCCGAAAATAAAATCTATAGATACAAAAGACTTAAGCATATCACAATGTTAGTTTAATCATTTAACCTAGATAAATGTGCACTATTAGGCGAATATCCAATGGTTTGTGCGGAGAGAGTAAGCTGACATCAGTGAAAACAAATTAAATATGCCGTCATTTTTGCTTATAAAGGTAAGAATAATACATCGTTCGGAACTGTAAAGGGTCTATTTTTATTTGTGTGCACTCACAATATCAACAAAACGTTATGCTTTTGTAAAATAAAGAAAAAAATAGGATGCGCTTGCCGTCTCGGTCTTGAAAAGGAGCGCTTCACAAAAATGCACCGAAACTCAGCTAATATTTTCCTTACAGACATGATGAATATAGGCCTATCTATAGAAAGCTTTAAATGACTACAAAATGAAATAGCTAGTTCAAATCCATAACAAAAAATGATGTAATCCGTAAAGATGCATTTCTTTCTAAAGGCACGTCCAATGATCTGATGGCAAGTCAGGATCATCAACTTCAACTTTGCGACACTGACTCATAAAACACTAGTTTATTAATAAATAATTAAAATATCTCCTTACTATTTCCCCCCCAACATATTTATGGTAATTTTTGCGGCAAGCTTTAGCTTATTTAGCGCGCTCACGTCACGTTGCTGTGCGCCATGGTCACGAAAACTCATCATTTGTATGTGTTTTTAAGCATTGTGGTTTAAAAACAAGTTATTTAAGCCATTGAAACACAAACAACAGCACTATATGTGCAGGCTGTCTGTTTCTGAGCGTGATTTCTGCAATTGGGTCCGATTGAGGTCGGGTCATATTCATACCTTAAACGAACCATACCAGAGTTCATTTGGAAGTGGACCGAGACCACCTCTTCAACTGGGTCTCGGTACGGTTGTTTGGTCCGCACCCGTGTGTGACTGCTGTATTCACACCTGCCCAAAAGATCCGCACCAAGAGGGGAAATGAACTTGAGTTCGATTCAATCGAACCAAACAAGACAGGTGTGAATACACCCTCAGATTCCAGATTTTCAAATAGTTGTATCTCAGCCAAATATTGTCCTATCCTAACAAAAAAAAAAAAAAAAAAACTGACCCTTATGACTGGTTTTGTGGTCCAGGGTCACATGCAGTATATCAGACAATATTCGGCCATTTTTAGTTATTTGCGTAAGACTGATTGGGTTATATATCTGACTTTTATTTTGGCAACATAGGGACTTATTTTGACATAGCCAAGAGTCCCAGCATCTGAGCACACCGAACGCTCAATATCGGTCAACCACTGATTTAGCTTGCATAAATGCACATAAAAATACAAATGTTAGCGCAGCAATGCAAACAAATCCAAATGCACTGACTGCTCGGTGACGGACAACCTAAACAAACCAGTCATCCTATATTACCACATACAGTAAAATAGAACAAATCAGTATGGTTTTTATTTTAAAAGGTTCTGACTTTTACTACAAGGACATTTATGAGATCAAATATCCGACTTGATATATATTTGGAAGCTAATGTTTAAATTTATTTTCCAAACAACAAACAGCACCTATTATATGGGCAAACAAAAGTGTTCTGTATTGAGGCCATTAGATACAGCACAGCACACAGCACCAGTGGCTCTCAGCTGATAGTAAAACATGTAATAGAAGACTAATTTAAAGGACAGACTAGTCTGGCTGTAATTATAACTTCCCTTCTTGTTCAAATAGAGGGCTTATAGATGTCTGGCTTTGACAGGACCCTGTAATGAGCCACTGTACATTAATTCACAGACTTGGCATATATGGGATTCAGCTTGAAATGTGTTATAGGGTTGAGGCCTTAAAAAAAGGAAAAGATGGAATTATGAAATATTGAACACAAAGTAATGACCATTTTCTGCATGGCAAAATTGGCTTCATCCCTCCGGCTTAAGCAGCTTTTTGTGTTTATGCTCAATTTCTGGTTGTCAAATGAAAGAATCGTGGCCTAAATTATGATTAATTGACAATGGTTAGTGCAATGATTGCCTCCAGAGTCAAAATATGTCTTCATAAATCAACAGTATGAGCATTTGGCAACAAAACCACCAATTATAGCAGGAGTAACAATGCATAAGAAAAAGAATGCTGCCAAGCCAAGCACACTGGCAATATTATAAAAGTACATAACAGACAGTAGCAGGACGTGCCAGTAACACAAACCCAAAAACACAAAAAAGTGAGAGAGTAACTCTCAGGATGGGATCATTTCCTAATGAACAGCATTTTTGCATGCTCTCTTCCACATCCTAAAACATATATAGCTGATGTAAATCACATACTTGGCTCACAAGCAATGTAGATTTGTGACAATAAGCAGGAGTTCTTTGGTAACTAATGAGCAGCTACAGCAGGTGAAAAGGATGCACGTGGCATGTTTTTCACCTCATGTTTCCAGGTCTGGGAGTTCTGGCTGTGCTCAGCGGTAGAGAATAGTGTTGCGTGTGATGCCGTGGAGAGGAATATTACCATAGAGCTGATGGCATCATTTATTTTCAAGATCAACAAAATCTCATATTTCAAAGGTTTGATTTGAAAAGGCAATATTAATATCTCATATACGCTGGTCTGGATAGTTTTCCCCCCATTTCCTGCCTGCATTTTCTGCTGATTAAATAAGAGCTCACTTCATGTTCTGTTCTTGAAAGAAAGAAAGAAAGAAAGAAAGAAAGAAAGAAAGAAAGAAAGAAAGATGAAAAATCAGTTTTAAAAAGTTGAAAAAGTTTAAATTAGTTAAAATGTTCCATTTCAATAATCACAATATTTAATTATTTTGGCTGTCAATCAAATTTTAATCCTATCAATTGTAATGAATTTATTTTGCTTATGCAATCAAAACAAATAATATTTTTTGTATATTCAATATAGATTAATGCATCAATACAATTACTAATATGGTATATCAATTTTAAATTCAATTAAATGTTCATGTTATATTTTGGTTACATTTGGGAGTTAATAAAAATATAATTGGTAATATCAATATATTGATTGCAAGCACCTGAATCTTATAAAATTGTAATCATATCGCGGTATGTTTTAAGGTATCTACAAATATTTTATCACTGACTAAGTGATAATGTATTGTGATGAAGGGTCTGATTTACACATCTAGTTATTAACTGTAACATTGTTTTATTACATAATTGTTTTAAAATTAAGCACACTAAATCGAAGTGTTACACTGACAGACCTAATAATTGCTATTTAATATTCCATTAATAATCATTTATAAGAATGGATTAGAATCCGCCTAGTGCCAGTGATCTGACCGACAGCTACAAAACTGAAATCTCCTCCATGTCTTGAGAAGATATCTGCTGTCTGCTCAGGCTGAAGGCTGTTAGATGAGCTCTAATGGTGCAGCACTGGAGTTTACTGGGTTTGAGTTTTCGGTTATCAGATTAAATCCACAGGAAAACACAAGTGAGATGCGAGGTGCTCAAAAGCTGAACCTACACATAGTATGTGTGTTTCACTGTGGTCTTAACTGAAGAAACCACTGGTTTTGTCACAGTCCCTTGAGAAGTCCAAAATATAGCATATGTGTTATCACACGCTTATCTTCTGACCTTGTTTTTTAGGGTCCGAGATGGTCTTGAGACTGAAATAGCTACAGTACTGTTGGGTGTGTTTGCAGTGTCATCACAGATAGTGGAGCATGTTTGAGATAGCTGATAGAGTTTTGGCCACGTGCAGAGAAAGTTCTGTGATATTTAAGTCCATTATGAGGATGTGGAGTGGGATCTTGGGAGATCTGTTATCTTAGATGCCTTGAGGACACATAGCGCGGGAGGTCCTGTTGGTTTTCTTACGCTTTAATAATGTAATTAATTTCCAATTTTCTTATGGAATTTTTTGCAGAAATTCATGGTGCATACATTTACAGGATCTAGCAAAATGAATGCTAGATGCTATTAAATAAGTATATTTTATGTAAACCAAGAGAGTTTAGCTCAGCTAGAATTTTACTACTGATCTAAATAGCAGTTGTTACTGAAAAAGCAGAAATGCCTGCAGAAGCTTATCTGTGTTTTTAAATGAACAAACTAAAGGTAAACCAAAGACCTGCTTCCAAAGTTTTGCTTCCTAAAATTGCATCAGCAATCTGAGCATCTTACTATACAGATAGCATCGCTATGGCACATCACTCTGTCTCTTGTAAACATTTCAGAGGAATTTGCTTTTTCAAAATTGTTTTCTGCTTTCAACAGTTTAACTGCATGGAAAATAAAAACTTATTATGGTAATACATAGAGCAATATACAGAAAGACCACAAAAAAAAACATCACTGAATTTTACATGTTTGCAACTGACTGCAAACTCTCTGTAAAAACAAAACACACACACAAACACATAGACAAAATAAACAAGAAGGTAAGGCAGAAGGTAGTTTAGATACAATGTGAATGCAAAGAGAACTGTTTTTTTCTATTCTAATAAACAATTTCTATTGCTTTAAATCAAAGATAGAGGAAAACAAACAATGAAAAACAAAAGAGTTCACATTGCACTTGGACAAGTGGATTCAGATCTCTTTATGCTCACTATACTTGTGAAAGTGTCTCTTTTTACAATGTCTACAATGGTTTTTAGTGTTATTTATTGCTTTTAAAGTTATTTATTAGGCCTGTCAAATGATTAATTGAAATTAATCGCATCCAAAATAAAAATGTTTACATAATGTGTGTACTGTGTATATTTATTATGTATATATAAATACACACATGTATATATTTAAGAAAAACAAATATATATATCATTTATGTCAAATGATTAATTGCGATTAATCGCATCCATAATATATGTGTGTACCGTGTATATTTATTATGTATATATAGGCCTAAATACACACATACATGTATATATTTCTAAAAACTGTATTTATATACATAATAAATATACACAGTACACACATAGGTTATATATTATGGATGCAATTAATCGTTTGACAGCCCTATTATTATTATTAAGATGCAATTTCTATTAAACAAAAGTAAAAATCAATGCAGTAATGTTTTAATGCACACACAAACTGTTAAGCGTGCAAAACATGCAGCCTATATAATATTTATATAATTAAATCACTTAAAAATTCTATAATTAATCATTTCTATAATGAATTCAGTTTAATAATTGAACTACACCATATCACTGTTTCAATTTCAAAGCAATTATCTGTGCAGTCCAACATTCGAAAGAGGACTTTCAAATGGAAGTTTACTTCTGAGTCACCCAAAACTCTCTCTCTCGCTCTTACACAAGCATTCTTAAGTGCACACATACACACAAACACTCCCAAAATGCCGAAGATACAGATGATACACTGGAGGTTCCAGAGAAAACCCCATGACGGAGGACAAGTCAAAGGTTCAATAAGCTAGAGTAACACTCAAGGGAGAAAAGATCTAATGACTGACAGGACACAAACACAGAACGATGAATCACAAAGACTGCAGAATCGTTTCTTAATGGCAAACAGACGCACAAGGACTTAAACTCCTTCATTACTAGTGAATCAATAATACAAAGAGACTTTTTTGATGAACTGATTGAGCGATCAGCTGATGCACATGCCAAACTGTAAATGAGATTGTCAGACGTTGCAACACGGACAAATTCGAAATTCTAGTTTTACATCCCAAGAGTGGAAAAAGTACGAAAATGAGCTTGTCCAAAGAATCTCAAATAGGACAAACACTTTTACATGCTTCCAATGGGATGAACAGAGGATCGATCTGAGATACTTTACAAACTATTAAAAAACAGTGACCTTTATCTAATGGCTACAGAGATGTATTAAAGGTCATCTATGAAGACTATACATATAAATAAAAGCTCCCCGCTAATAATGAGTCCCAGAGATTCAAACCCCACTCCACACCACAACAATGATCTAAAAACAGAAATTGCTGCACAAGGAATCATTACATGAGATGGCAGCATAAGAGATGAAGTGTCTCGACACATAAATCTGCAAGACGATGCACAGAGGACACTCCAGTTTATGCAAATGCCACTGTACACTATGATTTGTCCCTGTACTGTGGACACAGTATCACGTTTGACTGTATTACAGTTATTTTACTTAACCACCTTTTCATAGCTATTTAAAAGCAAAATAAACAGCCAGCCTGTTCATTGATCTCGACTGGACGGTGAACAGATTGTGTGTGCAGCTGTGCAGCACGCTGATTCAAGGAGAGGGAATTCCACATCTTTTTCTTGACCACAGTTAATAGGATCCCTTTTGGCTCAGTCCCATAAGCGCATGAGCACACCAGACCGACGGGATCGCTGTAAAAACAGTGGCATTTAAGAATATGGAAATGCGATGGCAAAAGCGGACTTTATCCTCTCTGAGGAATACCAGACCATCGGGCCCGGAGAACCATGAGGCCCACTCACACCCAGTGGCACTGTGTTTCATAAGCAAAGCTTATTTTTTAGGGATGTGGGCTCGTCTAATGGGGGAAGAGCGTGAGGAGGTTGAGAAACAAGAATGGGGGAAAGATGAGTGTGTTTGATTGGGCAGCCTTTCAGAGCCCACAAGGCTCATCATATTTCCTACTGAAGAAAAACAAAGCATTTGAACCCAGACATCACAATCACATCCAGCCAGCTCGTTCGATCCAAAAGAGCATTCTTTCCTTCGGCGAGGCTGCTGCGAGTCCGTCGAAAACCAAACAGATCACCTACACCCAGAATCAGTCATACTGCAAGTGCACAACTCTGACTCACACAAGCAAACCGCATCCCTTCCTCACACGCTCGCAATCAGGTCCGTTTTCTCCTCTTTCTGCGAAACGACTGGCAGCTAAACAAGGAGTCCTCTTAAGGTACAAAATGAAATCATCTTGCTGCTGCGGGGATGAGAGCTTTAACAACACCCTAAAAATTATAGTCATTAGGACTAACCACTTGTTAGGCGCTCCTACTGAAAGCCAAGTGAGGATTGATTGATTTTCACTTAAATAATTAATTAATCGCAAAGTTAGGAATTCAGGAATTCAATGTGGCTATTGATTTCTTTCAAATTAATCTCAAAGGGAGTCATTTGAACCCTTCATCTGATCTTGTAGAAAGTAAAAAGCAATGGACTTATTGCCATGAAGATATAAGCCCAATGCAATTTGGGCTGAATTTTAGGCACTGCCAACACAATTTCATGGTAATTATTAATTATTTTATGTTTTGCCAAATCGGTGGCTAATTCATACAATCTGCTTACACCCCACTGATGATTAGGTTTAGAGGTGGACCTTCATACTTCCTTTTTTTTTTTTTTAATTGTACATTTTCATCACGTCATAAAAGTCATACAAAATGGCCACCTTGTAAAACACTCATGTATGTTCTCATGAGAAGAGTACTGCCATCTGATAAACCATTAACCAATGCATAGACATTCAATTATTTTGCCTCACAGAAAGATGTTAAGTAGCAAATTTGGATGAGAAAAAGCCAAAGGCACTCTGTGTGCACAGTTCTTAGCTCTAGAAATTCAAGACACCAAGCAAATAACTTAACTCATCAGTGCTAATAAATGAGGTAATGTCATAAAGTGCCTCAGAGCCATGCCTTGTTGGCCAGTTAATGGAATATAATGACTTTCTTCAGCTTGTTTGTCATACAAACGCACAAAACTGTTAAAACGGTTATGAGCCTGTTGAGGTAACATTCATGCTTGCCAAGACTCATAAATTCTGATATTCTGCAGGATCTATCATGTTGTCTTCAACAGCACTAGCGGAATTAAAGCCATTTAATTTGTAGCTATCTTGCTATCAGCACAATGGGGACTTCAAAATATTATTTTTGTGTGTTTGGGAGTTGTTTTCGCGATTTACCTCATTTACAAAGAGGACAACTTAATAACGCCAGAATTATTTATTACTACTATTGTGTCGAATACGTTGTTTTCAAACCTAAGACAGCGCCCGGCGGCGTTCGCCGTAGCGCGTCCTACCTGAACAGGTGAATGCCATCCAGGTGAGGCAAAGGACTTGCATTTGAGTTTGAAAGGATATGGATTGCAAACCATTTTCAGACACCAACTCCTTGGGCGCGTGGTCTGCTTCAGATAGAAAAACACAACCGGTGCCAAAGTCGGATAGGGCAAGGGTTCCCCGCCGCAAGCGGACGCCTCTTCCGCCGCTGCTCCGGCTGCGCTCTCCCGCCTTTCGCCTCCATCAGACTCAAGCTCACTGCGCTCCCCGCCACCGGACAGGTCGTTAAGTCGTATAAAAGTCCTTGGAAGAGAGGAGCTACCCTCTGCTTCCCTCAACTGATGGTCCTCGGAGATATTTCCTCCATCTTCAGCCATCATTCACCCCCTTGAGGAGAGAAAACGCATGCATTACCAGCTTTACAATAGAAAAAGAAATCAGATTTTACGCAATTATGAAATGTATTTAAAAAACATGAGGAATTAAAAGCCATGTTAGAAGAGCGTGCATGTCTATTTACGCGTTTGTAAATAAAATGATAATTAAATGTATTAAGAATAAATGTATCTTGAGTTTATTATTTATTAACGTCGGTGCATTTGAACAAAGAAGAGCCTATATATAAAGACAGGACTTTTTGAGACTATTAACATTTTACAGGCTGGTATTCAGTAATGAATTGATGGAACTGTACTAAGAAAAAAAAAACAATAAGCCACACAAACAATAGGCTACGATATGGTACTTTGGTGTCCTATCATTAAATAAATAAATCCTTGATTAAAAAAATAATAATAATAATTCTACATTTTAAATAAATGCCAATTATGACTTACTTTTCAACTTGGTACTATATTTTAATATGATTACACAACATATACTGATCAGGCAAATGAGCGTGGTTATGTTTGACAATAATTCAGTCAAATATTATAAATGTTGATTTCTTACCTGTAATGCTTTTCTTTATGCCCAAATCGAGCTTACTCATCGCATGATCATTTCGGTTGCAAAAGCAGTCCAAATGATGGTATTGAACAGGATCAGTTGGAGCTCGCAGGCTGAGTTTCCAGGTGGCAGTTACAGCGCAAGCAGGTTTATGGGCATCTCAGTGACTTGGACATCATGCCTTAAGATTTCAACATTGTATTTCGATGACCAACAACCAGATCAAAACAAGGCAGATCCTGCTAAACTGCTTCCCAATCCTCAATTGTGCGCTTCGCTCGTTTTCTCCGTGTGCGCGCACTTAAAAGTAATGATCAAAGATTACAATTTAATGTTTTTTTTTTCTTTTCTATTAGATCACCGTGCTCAAAAGTATTCGCAACAGTGACAATTATAGATCCTTAGACAATTAGTGAAATCCTTCAGGATCTTTTCTAAAGGTGCAAGCAGTGATTTTCTGTCTGCATATGAAAAGGAAAAGCTTAAGCTCGTGTTGAAAGAATGCGCAAGAGAGCTCTCTATGCTGAAGTCTTGTCTATTATTGCGAAAATACACAAGTCTCCAATGATTCTCCCAGTCGGCAAAACGGTCTATAGAACGAATCCGCTCACGCGAACCAATTCACAGCTGGATTCGGATTCAACTTCCAACCCCCGCCCCTTGAAGGCGCGTCCACCAATCAGAGACGACAATAACTCTGCCTCTCTTTTGATTGCATTAAAGAAATGTCAATCAACACTGTACTAACATGTCTGGTGAAACAGCTGGAACCTTATTGTTTACACTGAACCAATAAAACTAGGAAGAGTTTGGGACCGGACCAAACAGACTAGGCTCTGATTCGAACATGTTTATTATGCAAGGACATTTTATGTCGAGGAACAGAAAGGAAACGATATATATGTGATGAGAACGACCAGTGCAGGAGTTTTCAAACTTGTTGACGTCAATGACCCCTTCCTAAAATGTAGGTAGCTGTACATTTCAATGAATAAAGACCTATAGTGTGAGGGGGAAAGTTTTTTTTTTTTTTTAAACGATAAAAGCACATTAATAAATCATTGTCTGGATATATTTACTTTGTTTAAAGTTGATTGTAACCTACTGATAAATGTACCACAACAGAAACATTTTTCAGTTGAATATAATAACATGATTTCTGAAAGCAAATTTATAAAATAGAATAGCCTTAAATAGCCTAATAAAATAGAAATGTAAGAAATAATGTGTTAAACATAATTAAGCCTAATTAATATTGTGAGTTAGTATATGTTAACTTTGACAGCCCTAAAAAAATGGCTTTTGTAAACAGTCTCTAATATTTTCAGCACACCCCCTTGTGTCCCCTTAAGGACACCCTGCCATTGTAAATTATTTCTGGCTATCCTGCAACAGGAATTTTAATATCCTTTTCTTAGATTGGTACTTTTAATAAAATTTTTAACACATTTTTAAACTTAAAACTCATGAAGATTCTTTGTACACTGTTTTAAAAAAAACGATATCATACCATCATATGTTTTTTCATTTTTTAACTCAGATTAATTTATTAACTTTTTTTAAGTTACAAGATTCAACTCAATTTTTTAAAAGGGATAAGGCACCCAAAATTAAAATCTTGTCATCATTTACTCTCAAGTTGTTCCAAATCTGTATCAGTTTCTTTCTTTGGCTGAACACAAAAGAAGATATTTTGAAGAAAAATGTTGGTAACCAAATAGTTTCTGTTGCCTGTTGACTTTCAAAGTATTTTTTTTGTGAGACCAGCAAGTGTTTAGTTACAAGTGTTTACGGTGAGTAAATGATGACAGAATTTTCATTTTTGGGTGAACTATCCCTTTAAGGCAGTTGAATGTAATTTGAGTTGAAATGACTTTTACAGCCAATTTGATTCCAATAAAAAATTTAAGGCAAGTTTTTAAGTAAGTGGAAATGTTCAAGTCTACATGACCAGAGGTTTTTAAAACAATTAGATTAAAGCACAGAGGTGATGACCCAAAAGCATTTCTCATTAGCTAAAGCCGAATTATCATTTTGAAAAATATTTTCCTTGATTACAATGTACTTGATACTACGATTTAATGAGATGAAAAGCTGGAATGGGGGAACATATGAAAAGTTACAGTACTTAAAATCTCCTTGTTTTTGTGTATTCTACCATTTAAACAGGATGAATATGTCCTCCCAAAGAACATTTCTGTCTTTAACATACAGTAACAGTTCAGTACATTATCTAGAACTTTATCATTTATTAGTGCTAGTCATTTATTATCAAGTCATTGCAGATTAGAACAACTAAAGATAACTGGATGTTTAGTAAAATGTTTTAAATGTTGTTCCAGAGATATGAAGCTCCCCAGTACTTCACAATGTGTGGCTGCACATTATGAAACACCTTGTAACACAGAGGTAGAATGTCTTTAATCATGTCTATAAAATATGATCAACTGTAAAAGACCCACTTTCTGTACAGCATTGCTCTACTTTACATTGAAACTTTAAAGTGCAATAGCATGTAAGAGTGGGTAAACCCCAAGTTTCCCTTCACTGCCACCTATGGTAAAACAATAAAAACACATCAAGGAGCTCAGAGAAAAAAGTAATTGAGCAAATACAATATTGATGCAATACAGTTTCGACAGCTGCAACAGAAATAAGAGACGTGTTGTAAAACATGATTTAAATGGAAAATAAAACAATATTACAGCAGAAACATGACTGTTGTGGCAGCAGCACTTATAGAAAATAATTTACACAAAGAAGGTATGCTGTATTACCACAGAAATATTAATTAATCCCAAGGTTTCTTCACAAATGTGCAACTAGAAAAAAAATGAGATTAAAACCTTCTTATTGTGTAAAAATATTCTAATATAAATTTCAGAATGGCTATCTGTCAATTTTATTTTATTTTTTATTTTATATTTTTATATTTTATTTATTTATTTTTGGTCAGAATATATTCTATCCTATAAAATAAGGCAAGATGAAACTTTAATTTTAACAATTTAGAATATAGCAATTAACCAATTTAAACCAATTTGCTGAACATAAGAAAACTGACACAGAAAACCTGTAATGATTCAACTTGTGTCTGTCTGTAAAAACAAGTCAATAATCTGCTTCCCCAACTGAATTTTCAATCAAATTACATGATTAAACCCTTCGATTCCAATGACCAGTTACTAGATTATGCTAAAGTCATTTTATTGCACTCTGTCCAGCAAAGGTAATTATATATTGATTAATGGATTACAGCATTCAATGGTGAAAGCCTGGCATATCTGGAATAGAGTATGCCATTAAGACGATATAATGTTCATGCTTTTGTGTAGCATTTGAATTTATAGCTGGTGAAAGCTTATGAACTCCAGACAGCCTAATTCTAACCTTTTTACTATTTTTTTTTGGTGTTTACAGCCACTTCTGTAAGAAGATAGTGGACAAACTACACCTGTCACATTCATGAAATGCACAGAAAGAAACATTACAATTAACTGATTATAGAATATTTAATAAGGAAAATATGTTTTGTAATTTATGGGATTTATTTCCTATATATTCCAAAATATAATCAATAAATTAATTAATTAATAAAGTGTTAAAACATAGAAGAAAATGATTAGAGACTGAAATTGAAGGACTTGATGCAATATGTAATTATTAATGCATCACCTTGGAGACTGCTTTCTCTTTTATTGTTTAATTTTTGTGTTAATTAAGATATGCTTGATATAAAGCATTTTTGTATGGTTTTGTTTGTGGCACAGAAATAGGGGTGAGAGCCCTCAAAGCACTTTCTTTCATCTTCCTCTTTGAGTTTCCTCCAGACGTCATTAGTAGAAGATCTTGGCTGTAATGGGCTGTGCAGTCGGCGTTCCCCTCTGGAAGAACACGTCCTGCCAGCAACTTTGCTAAAGTTCCGCCCTGATCCACTGGGGGCGAGGAGAGAGTTATCATGGGCTCTGAGATTAGAGGTCAGTATCTAAAACTGGTCACCTTTTTTTTTTTAGGAATATTAAATAAAAATGTATTTTTGTAATCCGTTAAAAACTTAATTCTACACTTGACCTTCTGCCTTCTGGCAGAACAAAAATATTGAAATACACCTCACTCTATTCAAACAGTCTCCATTAAATCTTTGTCATTTTAAATTCACTCAAAACACATGGAAAAGAATGTTTTTTTCATAAACTCATTTGATTGTAATGACAGAATATATTTTTGTTTGACAATTTTTCCATATTATGTCTCAAATATTTGGCTCGCATTAAAGGTGAATCAAATATATAAACCATATGCTTTGGCAAGACCACGAAAAAATGGAAAATATTTAATTTCAGAGTTTTGACTTTGTGTAGCTTTGTGTAAGGTTACCCACTATGAATGCTATATTTTACTTAGTTAATTAGTGAGTTATTCGTTCATTCACTGATAGTCATCTTGAAGATTTAAAATTAAGAATATCAAATATACCCACCTTAGAGTTTGGCCATTATTGTAGCCTATAGCTTGTCAATTGATTTATTTCTCCTTGTCAAAAATGTCAAATCTGTCTCATCAGTTTTTTCCTCCAAATCCAATTTGAGATTTAGATGATGAGTCTGGTAACCCCAGTGAGAAACGCAGAGCCATCTATGACAGCGAGAGCACAGGAATGAG
Source organism: Tor tambroides (assembly GCA_021397915.2). Lineage (NCBI taxonomy): Eukaryota > Metazoa > Chordata > Actinopteri > Cypriniformes > Cyprinidae > Tor > Tor tambroides. The sequence goes on along the minus strand of JAFVLL020042616.1, from coordinate 3,794 downwards.
CAGGGGAAAACTGGGTGTGTGACTGGGTTTTCCTAACCTTTGACCTCTGTCTTTCCTTTCTCCTCACTGTTTGACTTAAGCAGAGCTACTCACCAAGAGGGCTCAGCTGGGCTTTATAAATAAGAGCAGAAAGGTCACAACCTGCCTCCATCTGACAGCCCTTACACCTACTTTGATAGGACTGGGTAAAATAAAGCTGACCTGCTGGTTTTCATCAAGGAGAAAGGATGCCATTCATTCTGATTCTTACAAGCATCATCTCAAGATCTGTTGTATAGATTGTATTTATAGCAGTCATTAAATCACTTTTGTCATTACAGTAAAATAAACCCTGACAGGAACAAGCCTGCTTTCACTACAATCGATATGAGATTTAAGTTGATTCCAGTTGTATGAAACAGAGAGAGTCCCACAGTGTGAGCAACATGAAAGAAGTGCCTGTTTCGATCTCAGTCTCAAGCTTCCCCTGTTGAAAAATCCAGCATATGCTGGTTATGTATGTCTTGAAGCATGACTGCTGGTTTGAACTGGTTTAAGCTGGTTCTTAGCTGGTCATGTGCTAGTAGCAACTAGCTCCTGCTCAGGACCAGCTTAGGACCAGCACATGACCAGCTAAGAACCAGTTTAAACCAGCTCATGGCCAGCTAAGGACCAGCTTAAACCAGCTCATGACCAGCTAAGGACCAGCTTAAACCAGCTCAAACCAGCAGCCATGCCTCAAAACATACCTAACCAGCATATGCTGTTTTTTTGCACAGGGTCATGTTTTGTTCCTGAATGATTCAGTGTTCATGAACAAAATAAGTTGAGTAAATCATTCAATGACTCATTTAAAATGACAGTTACAGATGACTGAGTTAATGATTCACCAATAAGGACAGTCTCTTGGTCCCCATTACTGGTGGAACTATGTAACCTAAAGAGTCACTGAAAATTCCCACCAATAATTCCTGTAAAGCATGTAAACACTAACAAGCAAAGTGATTAAACAGTAAAGTCCCAATTATGTTAGGGACCATTGACACAAAACACATTTTTGTGTTTAAAAATGCCAGATGCATGGCAGTGGAATAAAATCACAATATAGAGAGCTGCGTTTTTTTAACATGCGCACCACATTTTTAGAACGTGGTGAGCAAGACGATGCAAAAGATGCAAGACATGAGCACAACAATCTAAAACAACAGAAAAACTAAACAGAGATTTGTGCAGGTGGTGTTTTGTGTCAATGATTAGGGACTTTAAGCAACATTTATTGATGGAACGACAATGGTGACTGGAAGTAAACTGTTAAAGGGATAGTTCACACAAAAATGAAAATTCTGCCATCATTTACTCACCCAAAAGTTGTTCCAAACATCTATGAATTTCTTTATTTTGCTGAACCCAAATAACAATATTTTGAAGAATGTGGTTAACCAAACAGTTTCTGTACCCCATTGACTTCCATAGTATATTTTTACATTCTTATAGAAGTCAGGGGGGACCAGCAACTGTTTGGTTACTAACATTCTTCAAAATATTTTATGTTCAGCAACTTGATTGTGAGTGAATTTTCATTTTTGGGTGAACTATTCCCTTAACTGCTATAGCCAAAGAATGCAAAAATCACAAAACAACAATAGAGAGGACCGTGGAATGGAGCATTAAATTATTATTATATTATTATCAGCAAGAGAAGGTTTGCTATGGGCATTAAACGATAACTTACTATGACCACACCTCATACCATAAAACAGTGTTACCTAATTTGTAACCTAAATTAATTCTTCTCCCATAGACTGTTACAGTACAATGTCCTTATTATATCAGCACTCTTAAGAATGCTGCTTGATTGTTTGTATCTGGTTGCTGAATTCCACAATTAGCCAATCAGAATCAAATATACCAGAGAGCACTGTAGCTTAATAAGCACATTTATCATATCAAAAGCCATTAAATGCGTTTAATTCCTGAGATTGGATGTTTGATTATTCCCATTCACATTCCAATTTTATTAAACAAACAAAAATATATTGTATGTATTTGGACACATAGGCCTGTGGTGACCTAAATGAAGATTGAATAAATGGTCTCAGTGCAGGTGCACAGAATAGAATCAATCAATTTAATTTCAGTAATAAAGGAGCATGTGCTGGACATTTTTACACACAAACATCAAGGGCAGAGAACCATTAGAATTGAGAGTGTGTATACGTGTTCACCAACGTTTTTATGTGTGTTTTATTTTTTCATGTCAGTTCAATGTTTTTCAGTGCTTTTTGTCTTTATTTATAAGGTAGCGTATTGTAAGTCTCAAGGGGACAAGAGCGTTTGAGTGGTAGACTGGTAGATCTATTATGCCAAGATTGTGAGTTTGATTCCCAGGGATCACATATTCAAACATGAATGATAAATATATCTCGAATGCATTGTTAGTTATGATTTTTTTAAAATGCTGCCTCTGCAGGTTTTGAAACAGAGTATATATCTGTCCGTGGTCATTTTCCTGCTGTCTTGAGCTTAACCTCAGTCACCATCGCGTGACTCCTTGAGCCCGAGTATGGGGCTGCCTTTATGTAAATCACTCTATGATTTATCAAAGTGGAGCGATAGAAATCACCAGGCAGGAATGTAAATTGGAAGCAGATCAGAGAGTCAGGGCAGGCTGAGCAGATGTTATAGGAACAATATAATCTACATCACTCACACACACACTCCACAGCTCTGAGATACATATGTATGATTTGGTGTTATTGCACATAACAGACAAATCTTGAACAGAACATCTTTGAGGCCTCCTACCCATTGCTTTTTAAACATTTTATTGGCCTGTAGAATGTGTGGGAATGTATGGGAATATTTATAGTGGCATAAAATGATTGAGTTTTGAATAAACCTAAAATGAAGTATAGGAAGTCAATTTTGTGGTAAAATGATTTTTAATGTGGTCAAAGTATTGCACAAGGCACTTGTACTTCCAAACAAAAGCCATATTATGATACTTTTGTTGTGGTTGATGAATTGACATTGATGTTGAGACTTTTGAGCACTAATGATAAAAAAACACGCAGAAGCCAAAAAAAAAGACAAAGGATTAATGCTATTTTGTAGTCAATCTCATTATGTGGAAAAAAAAGACTCACCAGCTGGTGCATTCATGGGGGATCTCTATAGGTGAAGGTGATTATTTCCGCAAAACAAGAGATTTAAAAATAGAAAGATGGTCTATATTTTAAATATAGATCCCAGGGTCCTGATTATTGCCTTCTAAAATGAAACGTTTAGGAGATAAAACAACTTTTTAGTTGACTAATTATAGAATCACTCTCTTTATGATAAACAATAAACAAAAAGTTGATCATATATCACGTTTTCATTAGAACAACCAGTCAGACTGATGCAAGTCTCACAAGCATACACATACAAAGGTATAGGCCTAGGTCCAGTTAAATAAAAAAAGATTCATAATTTAGTAAGTGGGTCATTTGCGATCTAAGAAATGGTTAAGAATGTTTCACTAACTGAGTTAGGGTCTGATTCAAAAGGCACAAGTACAAGATTGTTTGGTGAATCTTTTTAACATTTTGAACCGATTCATTTGTTTGTGAGTCAGATATAATGAGTCACACTCTGTTCGTTGCTGCCAGTTGTGAGCATTTTTTATGACTATATCAGATGAAATATTTATATATTTAAATGCTCATTTACAAACATAAAGTGTCATGATTCTGCCATCTAGTCCTTGTCGTTCTTTAATTCTTGAGGCAGGGTCATGACAGACCCATGTTTTGTGTGCAAGCACATGGCCTTTT
>JAFVLL020042615.1:0-13264 GCA_021397915.2 Tor tambroides | reverse complement strand
TATTTCTGAAATCTTCTAATCTTTGCATGCACTTAACAATGTTAATTGTTAGAATACTCTGCCATCAGAAGATTGTTTTTCCAGCCTACATGATCTTCACAGCCTGTCAAACTACATCAAATGTGGTATAGTGTAACTAGATCTGCCATGCAATCAAATCTTATCTAATCAGGTGTTACTGAGAAGAACTTGCAAACCTTTCAATTATGTTTAATTTGTGAATTTGTGATTTGTGAAGTCTCTCTTTGAGACAGAAGGTATTATTTCAAACAAAGCCCTGCCATATATTCTCAAGTGGTTATTTGCAAGTACACGGGCCTTAAATCTTACATTCCAACTGTCTAACTTCATGCGTGCTGTAACTCTATATCCATTAGAGGGTTCTGGTGAATTTGTCCACCTATTTCTGGACCTTATTTTTGTAGTCTGACATAAAGGTTTGCTGCACTTGTTCCACAAAGCAGACTCCGACCAGTTTTCAATTAGTCAGGCACTTGTGCGTGAAGATATTGGCTCTGAGGGATCCATTAATGCCAGCCTCTGGTGGCTTTGTAGTTTAGCTAAATGCTGATGTCAGAAGCACTCAAAGACTTCACTCACACAGCTCAACACAGGCTCAGAGGTAAGACTAGAGCCTTAACCTTTACATTCCACTGAGCTATTGCAAGGTATTTGAGAAGAACCAACACACTCTCATGGCAGTTTGTAACTATATAATGTTTTGGTGAATTGGGCCAGTTCATATAAATCTCATTTGTACATTTTCATACAATTTGCTTATGGAACGGTTATGTTTGAGGGTGGGGTTATGGTGGACCTTCATGCTTACATTTTATATAAAAATTGTAGGCCTGCCTTTTTGAACGATTCACATTGTACGAATTAATATGAAATTGACAACTCATAAGTTTTCCTGTGAGATTGGTTTGGAAAAACCCTTAAAATGTGGACATCAGAGGCCTAGAAATGATAGTGTTTGGTCTAATCTACAAGCTTTGCTCTATGGAAAAAGCCAGATCATTTTGACACCTCATTTGTCCACTTTTTAAATACGCTTTGTTACATTTTTGTGGTTTATCGATAAAGAAATGAATAATGACAATTATTATTTTTGGATCAATAATTTATTTTTAGATTAATGGTCGCTATTGTTTCTATTGGTTGGTAATTATACAATGAAGATTCTGTTTACGGATATGAAAATGAACCATTTGATTATTTAGAGGTGTATCAACCTAACTTAGTTAGTTAACTGGTGCGTTATGGTAGAGGGAGTATGTGTTGTTCTGCTCAAGCAGACACGGAATCGTTCAGTCACTAAAGCATTGAGCTACTCGAAATGAATCTTTGGTTCTTCATGGCGGGAAGTCCCTGTTGAGAGCAAGAGGCCCGTCTCCAGGCTGTAATATTAATATCAGTTGACATGGCGGCAAATGAACTGGTCGTCAGGGCTGGTTTGATCTCCACTGCAGTTCTCAGATCTCTAATCGGCGCAGGTGATTCATTCCACCCTGAGCTCTTATCCAGCCTCCAGTGAAATGCCCTTATTGACAGCAGAGCGAAGGCCCTGGGAGAAAAGGAGGTCAAGTCATCACTTTCTTCCAAGTTTCAGGCAACAGAGCTACATGAGCTGGCAGTTTGTAGTCTGCAGAGGATGTGGAATGAGATAGAGTATCTATTGCCTTGAAAAGAAAATTGCTTTTCCCCCCATTTACTGGAGGACTCTCATCTAATGCGTGTGACATGGGGCGCTTCACCCGGTAATGGCTTTTGGGGCCTCGTTGCCTCTGAGACATATGAAATTTGCAAAGGAGCTGTGTAGATTAATTACCATGAAGAATATGTGTTCTTTGGTCATAGATTCTTCAAAAATTAAGAGGCTTGTCAAGTATGACCTGCCGCGGTAGAACTTCAATTGTGAACGCATAGACCTTTTTTAAGCCAGATGCCTTTGTCCTAGAAGGCTTTGAGAAACTTTAGAGGATGCAGCTGAGGGCTCCAAAGTTCATTCAAGCCAGGGATGTCCACTGACCCTGGTAAATAACAGGACCTCTTTATCAAGAGGAAACAGACTGCTTGTTTGTGTTAGGCATAATGCTTATCTATTATTCAGGCAATTTCCTTCATAATTAGTGTGCTAGGGATATAATGAAGTGAAAGTATGCATATAACAAGCTGGATTCTACAGATAGCTGAGGCTCTTATTTAATCTTTACCAACAATGAAATGTAGATTTTGGATGTATTGCGAACTTGATTTTTCCACACTCCAGTTTGGAAGGAACCTTATTTGTGTGCCCATTCAAAATGTTATTTCCCTAAATATCTGCATTTTAGTTACAGATAGAAATCTTGCTACAGGTACAGTCATTAAGCAGGAGGACAATAATAGAGAAGTTTGAGGTCAAGGTCTCCTTAAACTGCTTATTAAATTCAGTGATTTAAGTGGCTTACTTTCATTTGAAGAGTCTATTTTATGAATAGTTGAAGCAGTAGACATTTGTAGTGGGCTTTTTTATTTGAGAGGAATACAGTGACTTTTTTCAGCTTGCAAAGAATAACTTGCATGATTGCTTGCTGTTAATGCCTGCTGGAAATTCAGTAAAAAGCCAGTTAAAGGTGGGGTAAGTGATTTCTGGTAGCCAATGCTGACATTTGAAATCACCAAAACAAACACGCCCTTACCGCAAAAAGGTCTCTATTTTGATAGCTCCGCCCCACACATACGTACGGCAACGAATAGTTCTGTGAAACAAAGCAAAACCAATGTTACTCACCTATCGAGAAGAAACAAAGCAACCTCGGTGCCCGATCGCAGGCCTTCCTGCTCCCTGAATTCTCTCCAGTGCTGGAAAGCTGATCCGATATTTACACGGATCCTACTTCTTGTTTTATCGTAACTAGGGGTGGAACGGTTCGTGGAAAAAAATCGAACTGTACGGTAGGACCACGGTTCAACTTAAATCTGACAACGCATCTGCAATATGGTTTGTTATAAATAACATGTAAAAAGAACAGATTTCGGCTAATGTATGCTTCTGTTGATGGATGCGCATTCTGGCTTCCCAGTACATTATAACAACAGCGATGAAAAAAAAAAAAAAAAAATGGACAAACCATTCACTCTTGTTCAATGCGAGTGCCGTATGCTGGAATACTCCGTCATCACCCGGGTGCTGATAGCGCGCGCGTGCACAGGTGAGACCTGAACAGCACACGTTGATATCATTTAAACATCTAAGAGCCAGAGGATGCGAGCTCGCGCGTGCAGTGAGACGATTTGTGCGTGCGCTCATCAGAAGCACGCAAACCCGCGCCTCAGAACGCGCGCAAATATTAAGCTCTCTCTGAAGTATTGTGTTTGAATGGACAAATTCACACAAAAATTATGTTGCCCGTCTTAAGTATCTTATAGCAGACATAGCCGGCTGAACATACAGTATCAGTGCACTGGATCAGTGCATTCTCTTAAAGTGACAGCATTTTCTTAATATTAATCAAACAGCAACAACAAAGAAATCACTCACTGCTCTTGATTGAATCACTTTTTTAACTTTAATAAAGATTAATCTTTAATTTATACAGTCAAATATGCAATGCTGTTTTACATTTGATTACTTTATTCAATTTCTGTACCTAAAAACTAATGCTAGACCTACCTAAAAAAAAAACTGAAAATCACTGTTTATTTTATTTGTATCTTTACTCTATTGTATTTATTTGTGCTGTTGCTTGTAGTTAGATTATTCTTATTTTCTTTATTTGTATTTGACAGCATAGTTTTTCCCTAAACAAACCGAACTGTGAAAAAGTTGAACCGTTCCACCCCTAATCGTAACCATGTCTACATCGGACGCCGCACCACGACACGATAAATCCCAACAGTAAACTGCTCCCGCGTTCTATTTATGACATATTGACACAAATTTCACATGATTTTCAGTGGTCGCTTTGTCACGTCCAGTGTAGAGAGATCGCGTCTGGTGTAGACACGGCTAATGTCCGTCATGTGCACTGATGAGCGCTCTCTCCTCTGCATCATGAGTAGACACGCCCCTTCCTGCTGATTGGCTACAAGTTTGTTTTGGTACTCAGCCCCGACTCGTTTTCTAAATCGTTTTTGAAAAAACGCATACCCCACCTTTAATTTAAAAAATGGGATTATGGGATGCCATTTTGGTGCTTAGGTCTATATATTGTACAGATTGTATGTAGAATATATATCACAATTGTTACAGAGAACCTTCAGATTTTACTAGTATTTGGTACTGACTGCTGGAAACCAGCCTGGTCTCATTGTTTATAAGTATTAATATGTAACATTCACAGGACATTAAATGGATATTTTATATATTTTGATTGACAATATTTTATTGAAAAAATGTCAAAAGTGGTATTAAAAGTAGTCCAAATAATGATGCGTTGAATGATGCAGTCACAGTTCTCTCTGGTGGAATTTTGTTTGAGATGCAGAGCACAATTTAAGTTGTTAATTGTTGAAAATATTATCTCGATCCATTCCACGAGAGCTGACTGAGAATGACTGAAGCATGAATGAGACAACGCCTTTTGTGTCCCACGGCAAACTAAATAAATATTACATGATAAGTAATGGTTAAACAATTACAGAAATGTTATTCATTTTAAAGTTTTAAAATGTAGTCTTTTTAAACATTATGTAATCCTTCGAAATGAGCTGGCAGCAGAAATCACAGAACATTAAGTAAATGAGTAAACTGCGTTATAAATAAATATGATTGAAAACTGAATTCAGTATAATCAAAATGTTAATGCCACAATTGCAATATTCATAATAATTCATTTGTAAGTCTTTAAAGTTGTTCATACATATATAATTTTGTTTTAGATGTTAAAACGTCAGTATCATACATTTAGATGCTGTAAGTTTTAGTGTCTATGCAAACATTAGTAAAGGTAGTTGTACATGTATAAAAGAATGTGGTAATTCAAACTTATAAAAACCATTTAACAGTGTATTACAATTACATGTATGGTCCTGTTAAATTTAATATCATTTTTCACTGTACATGCTAATGGAACTTACAGGTAACAGTTTTTGTGGTGATAATAACACAGCCTTTTGCTGACAATTAAAAATAAAGAACATTTCTCAAACCATGGGCTGTTTATGATAGCGGCACACACAGTTGTGTATCCTCAGCTATTGAGTAAAAGAGCTCTATTGATCTGAGTTGCTCTCTTTATGACATTTGTACGGCCTGGATACAGACAGTTGTTTCTCTCTGTTTGGACTCACATTATAGTAAAGGCCTGTTTCTCCCTTTGACACAGTTAAACTCCTCACTACTCCTGACTCAGGCATATTTGTGTGCTTCTGATCTTTCTCTTTTTTTCTTTCTCATTTCAGTAGAAGTTTATTCCCCAGATTTTTTCCTGTACTCCCCACCTCGGTTTTCCCCCTCCTCTGGGTTTTTGGTTTTAGTAACAGTTCTGCGGTCGCTCCTGTGTATTCAAGTGCACATAGCAAACTGAAATGCCATTACTCTACAGACAGACATTCCTTTGTGGGAAGCGTTTGGTAGGTTTTAGTCGCTTTCTGTGTTCAGTGGTGTTAAGATGTTCACTACTGTTCTGTGCTCTTTTGAGATGATCAAGAAACACATTGTTCTGTCTTTGAATACTACCCACATATACAAGGACATTAGCATGCAGTCACACAAACACACACTCACAGCAGAGTGAATTGAGCACAGCTGGCTTAGGTCCATTAGCTTTTTGTGTTTAAGGTCTTTGCTCTCTGATACAATATTAATTAAAAAGGCTGTTCTGTTTAGGATCACGTCTTGAATTCTGGACATTGTACTGATGACCTGTAATTTATATAGCTGAAGCTGAATGAAGCTTATGGGTACAGCGTTTCCCTGAAGTGTGGCTGTATTTGGAAATGGTGATTTAATAGCAGAACTTGGATGATACTTTGGGCTAAGCACTAAAAACCGAGCAGTTTTTTCTCAATGTGCTGAGATGAGCTGTCCTCACAATACAAACATGATGAAAATTACAGTATGAACCATTTGGACATAAATGGGTTATGTGTTGTTTTCCCCTAGATTTTATCACCATTATGCACTTTTATGCATTATGCATTAGTGCATCGTATTAATATGCTTCTGCAGAGCCGAGATGTTTCTGCATTAGAATTTATTCATCTTTTTATTCATTTTGTATGTAATTTCACAACACATTAGGCTGGTGTAAAAAACAGTTAACAATACAAGCTTAATAAAAAAGAGTAATACAGACCCACAATGTGAAATGCTTAAATGTTTGGACACACCAAGTCATTCTTTCTTATGACTATTTTCCACACTTTAGACTGATAGTCAAAACTACACTACAATTCAAAAAACAGTAAACAGAAAGACAAAAGACACTTTCTTTGACAGTAATATTGTGAATATATAACTGTTTTCTATTTTAATATATTTTGAAATGCAATTTATTCCTTTGATGGCAAAGCTGAAATTTCAGCAACCATTAATCCAGTCTTCAGTGTCACGTGTTCCTTCAGAAATCATTTTAATATGCTGATATTTCTTATTATTATCACAGTTGGGAACAGTTGTGCTGCTTAATGTTTTTGTGGCATTTAACTGAAAAAGAAAATCTTATGTAACATTATGCATGACTGGGAATTATTTATTGACCAAACAAAGTTAAACAGGATTTCAACTCCATACACTCTGGACATTCCCTTAACTAACTCATGAAGTGCATTCTGGGATGATTTGTAAACAGTACTGAAAGGGTTCACATGTACTGTAAGCTGGAGTCTTGTTGAATGCTTTTCCTTCACCATCTGGCCAAACTCATCTGGAATATTTCCTTATAATTCCAGTTTTCTATTATATTTGTTATTTAGCCTATATTTGTTTTAAAAAACTAAATTTAAGCATTTAAGCTTATCTTTTATTAGATAAAAAGGTATTCAGATTCTGAGAAATTCAATAAATTCTGTCCAAACTTTTGACTGGTAGTGTGTAAATAACAGTTTCTGTCAGCTAGACTAAGAACCACAGTGCTTTCAATTAAAGTGACAAAACCACAACTGAACTGACAAAAACATTTGTATGTCAGTGTTCATGTCAGGTACAATTCATGTCCGATTCTGCAGAACATTTCCCCAGTCTCCTCATAATGTATTTGACAACTTCCCCCTACAAGTCTGCCACATCAGATGCCACTATATGCCTAGTGTTTAATAGCAGATTAAGTTGACATGTTCTGTACTTTTTAGTTTTACTCCTCATGATTTTTTTATGAGATGCTATAAATGTTTCAGCCAGGCTTCTTTACCCATATGTGGCTTTCAACAGATTTGTTGGGTCACTAAAGTTAAAGTCATCTTGTGGCTTTTAGGGCTGCGTTTTGAAACCTCAGGCATCATTCTGCAAGACAGCGATTGTCAGTCAGCTTTCTCGGTTCAATGCAGGGCCATGAAGAAAACTGCCCTCTTTAATCATGAGATAACGTGATCACAGGAAGGTGGTGTATTGTCACATTGTGTGGTCATTAATGAGGAAACTACACGCTTCTCCATTCAAGCTGCTGAGGAAATATTTAGGGCAGTGATATCATTCCCCACTGATTAGGCTGGAGAATGGATGAAATAGACCATGAAGTCTAATCTCTTCCTTTTCTAATCTCTGCTCGTATTTGGAAACTGCCGGAGGAAAAGACTGAGCACCCTTCAAAGGTAGTAAATGCTTTGTGTGAGCATCATTTGCATGTTACTGATTATTTTAACATAAATTGAATGTGCCAGCTTGCGTTTTTGTTGATGGAGAGAACAGGATCGCTCGGGACTGAAGGTTACAAGGTGCTTATTCTGATTTGGTGCTGCATTTTTGGGCTATGATTGGCAACTTAAGTCCTCGTGCAGGTCAAAGAAGGAGAGCTTCAGGAAATGATAAACCTGGGCTTGTGTCCCAGTAATTAGTCACATGTTCTTTTGCCAGCTAGTGGCCACATTACGCTGACTTAATTACAACCACCTGCTTGAGACGGTAAGTCTGAAAACATCAGACCCAGCAGTTGAGGCAAGTCTTCAGCTGTTTGCTCTTTTGGGATAATCTTATGATTGGCAAGTTGTAATGTTTTTCTTGGGTCCTGAGAGACCATGGCATCTGAGATGGTGTAAATCAACCGAAAAAAGGATATTTCAGTGCTGCGCTTCTTTGCCTGCCAACATGTCTTAGAGTAGAATATGAGATGCACCCTCAGCAGTACACAGACCTAAAATAGTCCAATAAAACTCCATTAACATAGAACAATAGAAATGGAACTCACTGGCTTCATTGTTTGACTAACATTTGGAAAAATAAACAGAGTTTTAATTAATAATTAGGAAAGTAAATGATTTGTGTTTGCTGTATGCTAAATGCTTCATTTTTTGTGGAAAAATGTGCATCATCCATCATTAGTCTTGACAAAATGTCAACTTGTTTAGTTGTGAAAACGTTTTTCTTTATTAAACTGAAAAGCATAATTTTTTTTTTTTTAGTATAGGGACCAGTTTTCACTAAGTTGCTTTTTAGCATGCCTATTATGAACATTGGTTTTTTTAGTGTTTATAAAGCACATATTCTGCATAACCATATTCTACGTCCTTAATCCTACCCTATACCTAAACTTAACAACTACCTTACTAACTATTAATAAGCAGCAAATTAGGAGTTTATTGACAAAATCGTAGTTAATGGTTTGTTAAAGGCGAGAAAATAGTGTGACCCATAGAATGTGCAGCGTAAAAAAATTTTATTCTCATACTTTATTTCTTCCCTTATAGTGTTTTTTTCCATATTAGTGCCTTATAGTAACCTTTTATGACCCTAATGACCAAACACAGCAATCAAAAATTATTTTAAATTATTCATTTATTGATTAACTGATTGATTTCAGTGGGTGATAGACACTATAATACGGAGCATGCATGAAATGGTTCACTCATATCTCATTATTCACTCATATCTTTGTCACACCACACTGATCAAAGCTTAATTTTATAGTTTGAAGTCAATAGAATGATAAAGGCCCTTTTCAATTCTGTCCCATGAGCTCTTAAAATATTGTGCCTGAATAACTTACCTGGCCTTTGAAGTTTGAATAGATTCTGTGTCTTTTAAAATACCTTATGAAATGTGATTTGAAGCGTTTAAAAGCAAAGTTAACCCAAAAATGAAAATCCTGTCATCTTTTACGCCTGCTCAACCTCATTTTAAAGACTATCCTGCTGCGATGTGTCTGGCAGGCCATATTTGGGAGCTACATCAGAAGGCAAGTTTTTCATTTGAATATTTTTGATTTGAAGTATATTGTATAGCGTGAGTTGTATGCACCACTTTTGATACAGTTAATTTTCCTTGAGTCATTGACTTTCGTCCACATCCCACAGGTTTGAGATTTGCATTAATCATAGGTTTTATACAACTTGCATAATTATGTGAAATTTGGTGAACAGGATAGAAAGATTTATTGTTCTTTTCTGCCTTCTTCCCACCAAGCAAATCATTGAGCTCCATGAGAAGTGTCAGTCAGCAGAATGCAGTCCAAAAAGAGATCTAAGTCAAAATGAGTCAGATAATCTGTGTGGCCCTGTTTACGCTTGTTTTGGAGAGCAGAAACTGAATTTCAAGAATTGGCTGGAGGCTTTCAGAGGCAATTGAAGACATATGGAACATGCATTAGCCTACAAGATCAGTTGTAAACGGCATGTTTTACCTTTCATCTAATGAACAACTGCAGCAGTGAACCACCCAGAGTTATGCCACAGTAGAAATCAGCTTAAAAGGAAATCCATGTGTTGTTTTGCATATTAAAATACAGACAAAAATAAGATTGTGAATTAATTGACTATGTAATATGCTGTTGGTTTTCTCTGGAATTCCAGCTTCTTTGACCTGTTTTATCCATATAAAGTTCCATTAAATTGACAATGGTCCAAAGGTCCAATGGACCCTTCCAGACAAGGATTTACTTCTTCCTTATTTCCCACTTACATATGCCATTTCCTTAAAAAAACACAGTTTTGCAGCATGTGTGTTTTGATACAGTATGTGTGAGCCGGAGACGTGCTCTTAACTTTCTCAGCACATTCATTTGTTGTCCCACTGCTGTTCCATCATCTTCTGCGGTGGAAACCAATTGACTTGTGTTCCTATTGAGACCTCTTCTTGGATGCCCTCCAAATGATCTCATGTTCCATAGTCTCTCTGACTCCTGCTTATGTGCCATAAATCATTGTGATGTAATCTTTCACACTGCCGTTCCCACAGCTGGTGAGCTGAAGCGCTTGTTCTCCTAGAGAGCGTTGCGTAGTGGCCAGTTAACCTCAGGTTTTGCATCCCAGAGCAGAAACGACCGGAATGACCTCTTGTATTCCTCTGATACACATACACTGTCTTTATTTCTGAAATTTCCATTTATTCCGCCTGGGGCCTTTAAGGTTATGGACTGTTTTTGCAGCGTTTATCCAGACGAATAAGACACATTTTGAGAATCTTAAAGCCTCTCAGAAAGTTTATGTCTGGTATTTGCATTTAGACCTGAAGATTACATCTGATTTTCTGAGAGTATTTGTGTTTGTGCTGAGCGTAATCCCTCTTGACGTTTCGGCGCTTGTGCTCCCATGACCAGGGGGAGGAATGTTTCTAAAAGTGCTGAGAGATTTTTTACGAGACCTTACTGTGGAAAAATGTCTGGTCGTTTTGCCACCTACCCCTCCCGGATAGTCTCCTCCTGAGATCCTGTAAAAAGCAGGATATCTACCCTAGGATGTCTTGTTCGTTACTTCCTGAGGGTAATGGGATTTTGGGAAATTGCAAAGCATAAACATTTTATGAACTGATTATAGGAAAAATACGAGCCTTATTGATGTCTAAAGGACCCCAGTGAATCCCATTTAGCCCTTAATTCATTATCTTGTATGAAAGGCTTTGCTTTGAACTGCTAACATTGTCCTTTTCTGTGAAATGAAGCAAAACTAAGTTTAATTAATGTCTTAATAATTTTGAAACACCAGATATAAAGATGGAAATGCTAACAATGCTTTCAGACACAGCCAGAGCTTTAGCAAACCACACAGAGGTGTAGGGGTTAAACAAAATGTGGCCGTTTACGAGGAGATCCCACTGTTGAGCTTCTGCCTGATGAGGCAAATGATTCTGTTCTAAGGCTTGATGTGCTTATATCCCAGCATGACTTCTGCTCTCTTTGCTCCTCCGGTCGTGCCCGTGAAATCGGCGCAGTGCAGCATTACCATTCAAGCCTCCAGCTATGTCAAATCTCAGTCTGGATCAATTATAGCATCCAGCTTCTCTTCCGAATCTCTGTCTGACAGATGCTGCAGTTTTATATGCATGTATCAAAATCTCATATTCATACACGTGAAATCCACTGATTAGGTGTCTTGAGAGGAGGATGTGGGCGGAGAGGAGATCTGGTGTTTTTGTCATTTTTGGGATATTTTGAGGTGAACAGATAGATATAGATAGATACTGAAGGATCATGTGACAAATAAAGACTGGAGTAATGAAAATGCAACTTTGCCATCACAGGGATAAATTACATATTAAATATATAAAATAGAAATTTTATTTTAAATTGTGATATTTCTCAGTGTTGTCATTTTTAATGTATTTTGATCAATTAAATGCAGCCTTAGTGAGCATAACGTCATCTTTCAAAAACATAAAAAAATATTTAAAATGTTTAAATAGTTTAACATTGTGTTAGATCTATGTATATTTACAGTAATATACTGCATCTATGATTTTTAAAGTAAAAAAAAATGAATTACTACTACCAGGTAATTTCCAGTTTTTCAGTATCTATAGGTAATATTTAAGAAAATAGTTTTTAATAAATATGGGTGCCAACTTATAATTTGCATTGAAAAATGTAAACTTTACCAGAACTCAGCATGAATGTCTATTTTTTTCATGCTGTACATTATCATTTCTGTGCCAAAGTTCATTTGTACCTTTTAATTTGAACTAAAATCAGTCCATTTCAAATGAAGATACAAAGGGAACCTTCAACCCATGATTTCATTTGAGATCCTTTTGCCCCTTTTTGGCCTTGTCCCACTCTCATTCTGTTGTGGTGAAGTGCCATGCTGTTTTCCCATGGTGAATGGGATTACACTCACAGCAGAGAATGTTTGGTGTTGACACAGCATGCAGGTTGGTTAGTCCTCCAAATCCCCTGCTGTTCCTGAGACCAAACAGCAAAATCTGCTCATTTTTCAAACCAATTGCTTTGGGAATATGAACTGGCTAGAGGAAAGTCCTGTATCTGTGCAAGGGACTAAATAGTTCTTCCTCTGGTTTTAATTAAGAAAGACTCAGGGAACCAAGTGCTTCCTGTCCGACAGATTGTGCTTTGAATTTTTACGACAGGTTGTGTCAGCACAACTAAATAAACAATTTACACCCTAAGGATAAAATAAGAGAAGGATGAACACTGCACTATGTCTTACCAAAGACACATACTGCAGCTTTTGACTATGAACATGTATTGTTTCGACTTAGAATGAAAAAAGATGGAATAAAAGTACAGTAGACATGACATCCATGACAGCTATGATGTTTGGCACATCTTTTAACAAGGACCTGAAATTGACAACAGATGTTGGCACATACTTAAGAAACTTGTCTGACGCAGAGCTGAATAAATTTGGAGGATAGTGATTAAAATTTTTGGTTGCTTAACAATATCCTGATAAATTTACAAGAAAAAACAGTAGATTTAGTTGGCAGAAATTCACCATAAAAAATGGTGACACGTTTCTGGTATTACGAGATGGCATTTATAACTGTATATTTTATCAATATAATGTTAATATACCTATCCACTAGAATTACAAAAATTTGCTTTGTACCATAAAATCTACTGATAACCACCATAATAATCATAAGTTGCCTGTTCTCAAAATGAACTTATATGAACTTATATAAGTTGTTTTACTGTATATGTCTTATATGAACTTCTGGAAATGTCCTGTTAAAGTCTTTCACTGTAAATTATATGGCAGATCTTTTTTTTTACTTTCAAAATTCACATTATTTTACAGTAAAATTGCATATAATGCAATGTTTAACCATTTACAGTTTTTCACCATATATGGTAAGTAGGGGTGGAACGGTTCAACTTTTTCACGGTTCGGTTTGTATCACGGTATTAGAGTCACGGTTTCGGTACGGTTCGGTATGTTTAGGGAAAAA
>JAFVLL020042612.1:0-71600 GCA_021397915.2 Tor tambroides | reverse complement strand
AAAGTAAAAAAATAATGAAATGGACTAACAAGTACTGGACTTCTGGTTTATTTCTGTCTACAGTAGTTTGTCATGTAACTTCTAATGCTGTTTTAGGAAAGGCATGCAAGCTCTGCCCAGCCTCGCACAGCTGAGAACACACTAGGCATTCTGGGAAAACATAAGGATAAGCCCCTGGTACAGTGTGTTCCTTAGACAGATCCCCTGTTATCATATGTGTTGAGTGATATGGTGCTTAAGATGATTTCAAAACTGTTTGACTTGAGCAATTAAATCACAGAACTTATGCAAATAAACCAGGAAAGCATCATTTAAACTACATACAAAACATTTTTAAACTATTTCTCAGACTTACCCCCTCTCCCTTGTTTTTTGGAAATTCCTGTAATTTAGATGCCTTGTCATCTTTAGGGTCAAACAGGTAGATGTAATCTGAAGAGAAGCTGGCGAGAACTTCTCGGCCATCAGAGCTGTAACACAGAGAGGTCACACGGCAGGACCGTCCGGCCAGGTGAGGAGGCACAAAACGAACACAGATTCCCGTAGTTCCACTGCTAGAGCGGCATCCTGGGGAAGAGAATATTATCATAAATAAAGATCTATATGATTTATAATATATTATGAATAAATCCAAAATCAAGCATTTAAACAAATAAATAATTAAGGACATGCCTTTCTGCTATTCCTATGATGGTCAGATGTGCTTTTCATGCATAAAAATATTCTTATGCTGCTATTAAAACATAGAGAAGAGACTGTAAAGACTAAAGAAATGGTTTTTACAAACTATTTAACTTTTATAATATAATGCATTTACAAGTGAAATAGGATTTTTCAAGAAATAAAACCACTTGATTTTATCTGATAATAACTGGTTAGTTTGTGAAAATGGTGACTGAAGGAAAAGGTGCTGGGAAGAAAAAAGGCTTGGTGAAATCCATAGAGGCATGGCAAATAATATTTTGGGTGTATATATTTGATTAAGGATTACAAAGACATCTTTTTCTTTGGAATAACATGCACTGATAAATCAGACACATCAGGACTAGTAACATGACCTATTGTGATTTCACATTGACTTTAAATGCTTGAATACCTGTAGATCTGGTTCCCAGCATCCTCCTGTCATATATGCGGACTGAGCTATCCGAGCAGCCCAGGGCAAGGTAATATGGCACAGTGGGTGAAACAGCCATAGAACTGACTGCCCTGTGACAGTTAACCAAAATGTCCTGGTAGTAACAAAAAACAACAGCATATAAAATCAAATGTGTCTGAGCACAGCATGACATTGTTTACTATATTTACAAAAAGAAATTGGTCCGTACATCTTTGCAGCTGCTTTTGTCACAGCCATTTTTTAATCTGATATCAAACCATCGAACTGTTCCATCTTCTCCACATGACAGAAACGAGTTTGGGTCACTGGGTATTGTAAGAACCTGTAAATAATAATAATAATAATAATATAAAACCCAGAAGGGGGTAAAAGTAAAAAAAATAAAATAAAATATATATATATATATATATATATATATAAAATAATGTTAAAAAATAAATAAATAAATGTACATTATTACTATTTCATTCTGCTTTCTAAAGACTAGTGAAATCATGAGATTAATCACAAATGAATTTATTTTATTCACAGCCATAGTTCTGTTCCTCTTCAAGTTGTATATGTTATATTAAACATATCTAACAGTACTCTCGTTGTGAGAAGAAAAAAGAATTTAATAGAAAGTACATATTTTCTAAACATTTGTAATAATATTTTTTAATTTACACATTTTTATAATCTTTTTCCTGAGTAAATAGGGCTTTATATATATGATAATGTGTTGCTGACTTTATATTTTAGTAAGGGACACCCTCACAAGCAGATCATCATATCTGGGGGTCCATGCCATCAAAAAGTTCTTTAAAAACCCTTTTATATGCCAAAACACTAGTTGTAACCTGGTGGCTCATGATCCTATTAGATATAAACACAAAGTCAATCATGATGCCCTTGTACCTGATAGGCTGTCCCGTGGTGGCAGGTGTATTTGTACTGGATGAGCTCAGGGCTGCGGGTGATGTTGGTGTAATGAATATTTCCATCTCCTGCTGCAGACACAATCCAGTGATCTCTGGACTCAGGCATAAACCTGGCACTGTAGATGCTGGCACCATGATTAGACGGAACCGTTACAAGCACCTACAGACTCACAGGACAGAACAGACCATGAGGTTTCACGTGATTTCGTGACATGAGGGGCTGAATAAAAAGAATAAGTAACTCACCTTCCTGCTGTAAGGATCTGTGATGAATAAATTGCAATCATCTGATCCAGATAAAATATATTCACCTGTGTCATTCCAACATATAGTATTTACCTGAAAAAGAAAGAAAATATAAACACGTGATTATTTGTTTATGTACATATACTTTAGGATTAAAAGTATTACTCACACAGCCATTATGAACATCAAGTGAGGCTTCAAGCTTCAGTCTCTGGACAAACTCTAGTTTGTCTAAGAAAAAAAAGTGTTAAAACATTAAAAAAGTAATAAAGTAGTTTTAGTCGTATTCATTTATTTATGTAGATCCTGATTTTAAAAAAGTAATATAATATAAAGTAAGTATTGTATTATCTATATAATAAAGCAAGTAGTTATCTTACCTAAATAATTTGCTCGAATAAAGTTGGTTCTTTCGTTCACAGCGCGTTTCCTTATGTCCCAAATAAGTTTATTCTTCCGCAACATAGTCAAACAGTTTGTCTTTGAATACTGTTACACAGCCTTCTACTTTGTTTACTGTCGTCTTTTAAAACCCAGACAGCTGTATATTACGCAAAACAGCGACCTTTAGTGGTATTTGGTTCGTTAACGAATCGGTGCTTTTGAACGAGTCGTTCTAGTCCCCTGTTTTTATTTACTGAAGTTTCTCACTTCAGTGACTGCTTTCCTGTGGCTTCACATACGGACTGTAAAAGACACTTTGCCACCATCTACTGGTGTAATGATGTAGCCTGCAGACTGGCTAGTGAATAAATCTTTTGAGTGAACTGAAGAGTCGAGTCACTGGGAAGAATCATAATTCCCACCATCGCTAATATCTGTAGCTGAAAAAGCAGTAACATTCATTGGAGCCGCATTCAAAATGCTTACATTTTTGTGCACGAAAACTGTATTCAAATATATTATAATAATAGTATACAAATATTATACATTTCCTGCACGCAACCTCTTTAAAATAATTAAAGAAATCGCATACTCCGGTAGGCTAATCGCAAACGATTGTTATTAGTCCATCGACAACAGCGCTGAGAAAAGTAACAGGTAGGCTACCACTTACAGAGTCTTTCACGCGCTACCTGCCCAGCGGTCTACTAATTTATCTGAATTAATAACACAATCTGAATAATAATCTTGAATAATGATTTACTTTAGCAGTTAAATATTTAAATATTTATTAATTAATCATGCTTGCCACCTTTTCTTAAAAGGCACTATATAGGCTAACTCAGTAATCATCTAACTATCCATAATCATTATTTTATATTATATATTTCATTTATTTGCATATATATATATATATATATATATATATATATTTGCATTTATTTTCAATGTATATTACAGGTCATACCCTCAGTTTTAAACATTCTTATGCAGTGATTGTTATGGATTATGCTTATAATATGACAACTTATCATAGGCAGAATTGCAGAAGCGCTGCTGTTTGACCTGCTCCAGCCAACTAAAGTGTTCCCATTAAAACCAGACAGATATCAACAGCCAACATCATTGTTTAAAGGGCTCTTCCCGTTTTCTCTTCCTGGAATACTCAATTATCTGGCCCTTATTTAATAAAATACAGCTTTAAAATGATCAGTCTCAATGTGAAGCTGACCATATTCCTCCCCAGCACTCCAACCCCCGTTACACTGACATTTACGCACCATTTACTCACAGTGCATGCTGCTCCTCGGCCACATTTGGGGCCATTTCGTCTTTAAAGGCTTGGAAAACCTTCTTTTTGAAGCAAATTTTGTAGAAAAGAAACATTATGTTCATTGTGATGGCACGATGAATCAAACTCAAAGAGGGAATCAGGATGGTGGAGTCAGTGAAGAAACCATAGCCACAGATAAAGTCTGATCTTACTGTGTTCATTCTGTCATTGATCGTCTCAGGGATCAAGACACACTTCATTCTCATTCCATTCTGAGGCTTCTGAGACCCTTAACTGAAATTCAAGGTTCCTTAATGCTGGTTAAAATGACAAGACATGCAGAAACACACATAAAACGTTTCTTTGCAAAGGTGCAGCTTGTAGCGAAGGAGCTTCATTTGGAGGAAAGAAACGCTTCAGTAACCACATCACAGTTCACCTGAGTGCCCTGACAGCTACACACACACACACACACACACACACACACACGCCCACTAGCACACACACACAACATGTGTCTTATTAAGGGTGACTTTGGTCTCGCCAAGCTAGAAAAGAAGAAATATGGATAGAACTAGCCTCTACTTTAACAGAAACCTTTTTATTTTCCTCAGCACTTAAACTGTTCTTAAACGTGTCACTGTATAAATAAACTTTCATCCTTCATATCTCAGAGTGAGTCATGATGCGAATGAAGTTTTTAATATCTATGTGACAACAGCAGTCGATATTTCATTAAGATGAACATAAGTATCGGTCCAGAAATGTCCCACGACACGCCGGCGTATATGAAATAAAACAAAATGTGCAGACGGACACTGAATGACCTGCTCTGCCTCACAGCACTGATGAGAGAAATATTATCCAGATCAGTCAAGATCATATCGGTGCTGACACTCGCTTACATGTCCGACTCCTCACACAGGACACAAACAATGACTTTGAAATCTCTCTGACTTTGAGGCTCTTTTTGAACAGCTTTTCTCTGTCTATGTGTGTGGCGAGTGACCTGAGGACGATGAGAAGAGAAGGTGTGGAGCCTCTGCTGCTGTCAGAAATGATAAATGGTCTGTCTGTCCTTCTAAATCCATATGTCATGTCCATTCTCCATATGAGTCTTACAACCCAAATTCCGGAAATGTTGGGGCGTTTTTTAAATTTGAATAAAATGAAAACTAAAATACTTTCAAATCACATGAGCTAATATTTTATTTACAATAGAACATAGAGAACATAACAAATGTTTAAACTGAGAAACTTTACACTTTTATCCACTAAATGAGCTCATTTCAAATTTGATGCCTGCCACAGGTCTCAAAAAAGTTGACACGGGGGCTGAAAAAGCAAGAAATTTTGAAAAGATTCAGCTGGGAGAACATCTAGCAACTAATTAAGTTAATTGACATCAGGTCTGTAACATGATTAGCTATAAAAGGGATGTCTTAGAGAGGCAGAGTCTCTCAGAAGTAAAGATGGGCAGAGGCTCTCCAATCTGTGAAAGAGTGCGTAAAAAGATTGTGGAATACTTTAAAAACAATGTTCTTCAACGTCAAATTGCAAAGGCTTTGCAAATCTCATCATCTACAGTGCATAACATCATCAAAAGATTCAGAGAAACTGGAGAAATCTCTGTGCGTAAGGGACAAGGCCGAAGACCTTTGTTGGATGCCCATGGTCTTCGGGCCCTCAGACGACACTGCATCACTCATCGGCATGATTCTGTCATTGACATTACTAAATGGGCCCAGGAATACTTCCAGAAACCACTGCCGGTAAACACAATCCGCTGTGCCATCTGCAGATGTCAACATGCTCTATCATGCAAAAAGGAAGCCATATGTGAGCATGTTCCAGAAGCGCCGTAGTAGTAGTAGAGTCCGGGTGCTGAATTGGCATGCCTGCAGTCCAGATCTTTCACTTATAGACTAGAGAACATTTGGCACATCATTAAATGAAAAATACGTCAAAGACGACCATGAACTCTTCAGCAGCTGGAAACCTATATCAGGCAAGAATGGGACCAAATTCCAACACCAAAACTCCAGAAACTCATAACCTCAATGCCCAGACGTCTTCAAACTGTTTTGAAAAGAAGAGGAGATACTAAACCATGTGAAACACGCCTCCCGGTCCCAACTATCACGGAGACCTGTAGCAGGCATCAGATTTGAAATGAGCTCATTTTGTGCATAAAATTGTAAAATTTCTGTTTAAACATTTGTTATGTTATCTATGTTCTATTGTGAATAAAATATTGGCTCATGTGATTTGAAATTCTTTTAGTTTTCATTTTATTCAAATTTAAAAAATGTCCCAACATTTCTGGAATTCGGGTTGTACCTTCAAGTAGAGACACAGCAAAATAACATTTTATAAGACATCAGTGCAAATTGAGGAGAGATGAACAGTTGTATTGCATTGATCTTCACTTAAGAAAGAAACAATGTTTTATTGTGTTTCTAAATCTCTGAAGAATTAGGCTGATGATACAAGGGACAACTTTTTGAGCAATGTTGCTGGACAACTTTGGTTAATGTTGCCGTCAATAGGCAACAAGGGGAGACACAGGGCCCACGACCTATCTAAAGTATAAAGAATAGAAATGTGTTACCCAGTGGAAAGTGCCCAAGCAACATTGCTCCAAAAAAAAGGTGCCCAGCAAAATTGCTCTTGATCAGTCTAAAGGCCATTGCACACTGAGTCCGAAATTTTCGCATGCGTTTTTCCGTTTTTTCGTATTCCCCGTCCTTTCCTATCAAAATGCATGCAACGGATGCGAAAACGCAGAAAATCGAACCTGATCCGATTTTTTTTTTTGGACGGACGAAAGTTTAGGAGGCAGTGTGCAAACGTGATTGACACAACGTGAGGTCGTATTTATTTCTTAACGCGCGAAAATGTCGGACGAAAATTTCGGACTCAGTGTGCAGAGACCTTTAGTCTTATTTTTACCTTTTTCTGCTGGATGCATCATGATGACGTATCAGTTTGACATGAAGAGCAAAAAATTAAATATAAATAAAGAAAACTGCATGTGGATTCCTGAGACTAAAGCCATCAACGTGATGTCTAAAATGGACAGTTAATACCACAACAAACGTAATAAGTGCATTATGGTTCTGAGTGGTTTGATTTGCATAATGAATGAAGTCAATCAAGTCAGATCACTGAATTAATCACTTCTGAGAATCTCATCCCATAAACTCAAAAGGGAGAATCTTGTACAATATATTGGAGTATTATACAGTGCCACTTTCTCGTTGTATATTATTAAAAACACAACTAGAAACGATCAAGGTTCACATACAGAAAACACCTTAGGTTGTTTGTCTTCAGGAATATCTGAACATTTTTGTAATTCTCAGTGTTTCCTCAGTAATTGAGCATTTTCAGTCTTTGATGTACGGTTGTCTGCTGAAGTTAGCGAGCCAAGGCATAACAAGCTTTTTCATTCTCAAAGATACACTCCAGGACGATCTGTCTCATGAATGTGTGCCTGTGCTCAGTGAAAAGTTTTCTCTTTGAAGAATTCCCTCAGGAAAGGAAAACCCCAATGTGTTTCTCACCGATAATGATTTATAGGGATAAGCTCACCTTGTCTGCTGTGGCCTTTGAATCTCCTAAAAGTCCTGTAAACTTAAAACTGTTGAGGCTGTTTAATGCTAGTTGAGTCTTCAGAGACAGCTATACTTTTTGTCCTAACAACACATGTCTGTTGTTTTGAGCTGTCCACGGTGCTGAAATGCTGCCGGGTTGACAGCTAGAAAATATACAAATTATAAGCTGAAGTTTATATTGTCAATATTTTTCAAAAAGATAAGTATCAAAGATTAATGGATGATTGCACAAGAATTGCCACGGTACTCTGTGACAAACTGCCTCATTGAGCAGGTGTCTGAAAAAATGTTTGTTTTTTAATTTCACAGAACGTGGAACAGACACAAGAGATTTGCAAAGAAAAAAAAAGTTTTTACATTCATTTCCATATTCTGTGAATTGGATGTATTTTTATGTATACAGAATAAGAACGCTATTGTGTAAATAGATGTCCTATCATTTACTTTTTATTTTGTATCACCCCTGACCTTTGTATAGTTTTCACTCTTCTATTGTGGTAGATGTTTACTCTATTAATTTTCTTATTCAGTTATGAATATACCGCCATAACATTTTCTTGGTAAGCAGCGCCGTCCAGTGGTAAAATGTAGATAGTGTTCATTTTTCTGGTTTTGAAGATGAAACATCCACCTCTTTATGATTATGAGCTGACGTTTTTCATTTGAATGATCTTCCCTTATTCTTTTATATGATAAAAAAATAATTTGAAATTAAATGAAACATTTTTAACATATATTTTGATATTTTCCCACTTTCTGATTCAGCAAGTTTAAATTTGTAATGGCTCTTTAGTCACTTAAAAGGATTATAATTTTTTGAATCCCATTCAGTTCACCAGGTTACTTCCAAATAATTGTGACAAATGTAAACTACTTAAAGAATAACACCCAGTGCACACAAAAAGGCAGATTTCAAAATGATTATTTGTTTATTTCTGATGGGATTACTCTATGTCATTACACACAGCTGTTGTTGGAGGAAATTAGTGTCACTGGCTGAATTCTCTCTTCTCAGTTCCTTCACTTTATTAAAGGATTCCCATGTGGTCCTGCCAAGTAGAGCAAATTGTAAAGTCAACATGTAGCCTACATGAAAACAGAATCAATCCTATTTACATTCTTAATCATGGTATTATTGTGCAAGATATGTCAGTGGAAATTATTCTCAAGACAAAAGAATAAAAATAAATAATTATAATAATAATCAAAATAGACCTAATTTAAGCTGCTTTGAAATGATTTTTCGGTTGTAAGACATTAGGTAAATAAATTACATGTAATTTTAAATTGAATATGTAATAAGTAAACATTTCATACACAATAAAAAATCACAAGTAGACAAACTGCCTCCTGGTTTTTTAAAATTCATCAGAAGGTGGAACAGTCACAACAGATTTGCAAAGAAAAATATTTGCACATACATTTGCATTTTCTGTGAATTGGATAGTTTTTTTTTTTTTAAATATGCAATTAACAGAATAAGAACGCTATTGTGTAAGTGTTTTTTTAGGTGCTTTTGAATTGACTTTTCTGTTTTCTTGATCTCATTTTGTGTAGAAAGCCATGTGAATTTGGTGAATATATGATAGGAAAATAGCATCTTAAATGGAATATGTAATCAATGCAGCACACGAGACTCAATTTGATTCTGAACCAATTTCCAGCTTGATTCCAGCCCAACATAGAAACCTTACTCGCACAGAAACAGCTAAACATGTCAAAACATAATATCCACAAAAGTAATGACCATTACATCCAAATAATAAATAACTGAGCATATCTTTGACTACAAGAAGTCTATAAAGTCTGTCTCACCAGTCATTTATTGGTTTTCTTCTCAACATATTCCCCGCAGAGCATTTAAGTTTGCACACTGTGAGACTGGCAGGTATTGGTTACATGCAGTCATTTTGAGGTAGTAAGTGAGTCAGGCATGCTGATGAATTGAGATTTTAATTGGGACAGACAGGCCAGTGCAGTCAGTGTGAACAGCCTGAGGCAAACAGAAGATGGCGCCACTGTCGCGCTGTTCCTGGATCAGCAGAGCCGGTCAAACCAGCGACGCCGCGGCCCTGCGGGAGTTATTAAAGATGTCGCAAAAGAGGAGAGCACGAGTTGTTTATTTAAACACCACAGATCCACGAGAATTGTGCGAGTCAGTATTTTGAAGGCCTGTCTCATTATATTTGTCTTCACGACTTTCTAATGAACTCAGCGGGGATTTAATATAAGGAACTTGCCTTGGCTTATTTAGGAAATGATTAAATCATTTCCCAAATAAGCCACGGCAAGGTCCTTACACCATGCACTCTCGCATTTTTGGTGTAATATAAATGCAAAACTGTTCTATGCCTTGTCTAGCAATGTTAGGAAAAGTTTCCCACTTTTTTGCTATGTTCATCCAACTTTTCTGACGTTTCACCATCTTCTGACTCACAGAAAACCGCCTGAGCTTCCCACATGGTGCCGCGGAAAGCAGAGAGGGAGCAAATTAGGTGGCTATTTCAGTCTTCTGTAGCTGGAAAGGTGATATCTTCTGCATCCATCTTTCTGAGCAGGTGAAAAATTAATTAGGGATACGTGTCTGGTGTTGCTGGAAGCAAACGGAACAATGCATAAGTCATCAGGATGGATTGCTGCCTGTCACCTGCACAAAAAGTCACAGCGTGAGGCTCGTTAATGGCATTTATACATTTGCCAGGGGAAAATGCCAAAGTGTGTGAGGATGACAGTCTGGACATGCTGTTCCCACACACTGTCTGAAACTGATTCTTGTTTTTCTGTTCCTCACACACGGTGCAGTGTATTTATCGCTGTCCCTCATGCACCTCCTCTGCCGAAAACGACAGGATACCAGGGTTGTTATCGCATCTGAAAATTGTCAGCACAAATAAATATGGTAGCCTACATGTACATTTTTGGTGTATTAGCCTATGTATTTCTATAAAAAAATATTTATTTTATAGTAAACATAAATAGGCTATACATCCACCTATTCTCTAAAACATAAATGCATTTTTATATATTATATTTTTTATATATAAAAATATTCATATAATAATAAATATAAAAGTATTAGTATATAATATATGTTTATAGGCCTATTTATATTGCATGTATTTATTTTTAATTTTTTACGATATTTTTTAATGAAGTAATTACACTGGAAAAGTAGAAAAATTCTTACTCAGAAATTGCTAGTCAATTGGACAATTAATTACAAAAAAGGCAAGTAACCAGTGTTATTTCAGTGTCATTGAGATACTATTATAATTTTTATTAATATTTTGAATAAGTTTTTTTATTTTTAGTAGTGTTTATATGTGTCTGTTTCTATTCATTTTTATATCAGTTTTAGTATTCATTATTTTAGTACACCAGGTGAAACTAAATTAAAATGAGAATTGTTGGCAAATAGCTGAAATAAAAAGCTTTTCATATTTTATTTAATTTCAGTTAACATTTAGTCAACCTATTTTATTTCAAGTAATTTTTTATGGTTTTAGTTAACAATAACCTTTTAAGTAACATATTAAACATGAAAAGGCTGAAAATAGACTAAAGAAAGACTGAAATAGTATTTTCTTGTAAAACATGTTTCATTAATCGACAGTAATCATTTTATTAACAACTTTTTTAACAGTAAAAAACAGCCAGATAAAAAGTTTATCTGGTAAAAAGTTTATAAATGACAGTTTGGGAGAGTTTGGGCATTTTGGGAAATGTACAAGTGCAATGTGTGTTTTTTTGTGTGTGTGTTTTTTTGAGTCTTATATAAAACACAAAACGGATGTTTCGGAGTAAGAATGGGTCACTGCAGCATTACTGAAAAATCCCAGGGCGCCTGGACCTATCGCTCTCTCCACAGAGAACAGGGCTGTGAGTAATGGCTGTAGAGGGCTGCGGTCGCCACAGGAGAGGAGCCACATCCTGCTGTCCATATTCATGAGCACATCCTCTTCTTTACTGCACTTCTGCTGAAGTTCCTCTAGAAGGGCATTTGTAACCTATTTAATGTCCCACCCTAACTGTCTAGCATGTCTTTAAAGTGCCTGAAGCCGTTTAGTGACGCTCAATAACTGATTCTCCATTGTCATCAAAATATAGCACAAGGACTATTTTTATGATACTGTTACGGTTATGTTTTGGACTTTTTAGACTAGCTTCTTTAACAATTTCATGTTTTCGTTGTATTATGAAGAGCAGCATGAACATTCTTCAAAATATCTCCATTAAATGTTCCCAAAAGAAATTCTGAGAGTAAAAGTCAAAATGATCTGTCCTTGTTCCTTTAAGCGTGCATGCAATCATGAGTTACATATTTAAAGATGCAGTTATTAATGTGCATTACTGTTCAAAAGTTTCGGGTCAGTAGGATTTAAAATAAAAAATTAAAACTTTTATTCAGCAAGGAAGCATTAGTTTGATCAAAAATGACAGACATTTATAGTTACAAAAGATTTAGATTTCAAATAAATGCTGTTCTTTTGAACTTACTAATTATCAAAGAATCCTGCAAAAAAGCATAATGGTTTGCAGAGCACAACTGTTTCAACACTGATAATAATAACAAATGTTCTTCAGCTGCAAATCAGCATACTAAAATAATTTCTGAAGGATCATGTGACACTGAAGACTGAAGAAATGGCTGCTGAAAATTCAGCTTTGGATCACAGAAAGAAATTATATTTAAATATATTCAAATAGAAAACAGCTTAAATTGGAATTATATTTCAATGCATTATTTTTTTTACTGTATTTTCAATCAAATAAAAGCAGCCTTGGTGAGCAATAGAAGAGCAGAGACTCTTTTTAAAAAAACATTAAAAAAATCACACCAATCCAACTTTTGAACAACATATGGATTATTATGGCTGAAAGTATAGACACCCCCTTTGAATATACAGCTTTGCCTATTCCAGTATTTCCAGCAGAAACAAATCTTAAAGCTACACCATGCATATATTTACATACAGTAAAGCTATCACACACTGCTGTTGAATTGACAGAGCTGTTGGATTTCCTCATTCAGAATTTCATTTTCCTTTCATCAGCCTTAATTTTGTTTCAGAGCTCGCTTCTGTGGTCTATTTTGGGAGCCTGTTTCTCGAGGTTTCAGGAGATTAGAGCTGTGAGGATGGAAGCTCACAACAGCTCAACAGCTCGTCTGTGCATGACCACATACAGCTCACCAGAGACCACACATTTCTGCATGCCCAGACCCTCTACCCGTCCACACACACACACACAGAGTTTCTGCTGTCTGGAATGTTTAAAGAGAAACCGCATCAAAAATCAGACAAGATAGCAACTAAAAATATCACTGTAATGACAATGTGAAGAAATGAAACATGGCTGCTAGATTCAATAATTCATTTTCATGGTCCTGTGGTGTGACAAATGAATACTTAAAAGTACAAATATTCCATGTAGTCTCTAAATGAATACAAAAGCATGAAAACTACATGCATAATTGCATACACAAATTACCAAAAAGACGTTTAAAATAGTTTTAAATTGAAGCAACACCGCAAGACATGGCACACTGTCATCTATCTATGTATCTATATAGATCACTGGCTGTCAATTATATTTAATGGAATAATTACGTACACACACAAACACATTTATTCATCATGCATTTTAACTGTATGGAAAACAAACACTTTGACATTTGATAAAATATCATTTTTGGAACGAAATGAACAGTCACTAATTATTTTCAGATATATAATACTTCTTTATTTGACTCAATAAGTACACTTGGAAAACAAATCAATTTACACCAGTAGTTGTGACCATGCAATTGTCATTCTCATTCTATTCATTTCGTTTTTAACATCTCACAATCTCACACACTTTACAAACTGAGAAAAACAAGCAGACATAAAAAGATTTAAGTAGACAAACTGGTCTAGTTAGACCTTTTGGACGTGTGTCCACTGTATGTACACATGTCCCTTAGTTTAATATTTTCCAAAACAGAAGAACAAACAGAGAATTACTGTTTGGTATTGCAAAAATGAGATAAACCATAGTTTTCAGTCGAATAACATTCAGCTGTTGCTCCTCTTACATTGGTCTGTTAGCTATTATAGTGGTATTTAGTCTAATCAGTAATCATTAATGATCTTTTGGTCTCATGTGTGGAAAGATATCTTCCACATGAAGACTTTCAACTGCTTTAAACAGCTGTATTGTGACGTGCAGAACAGACAATAAAGCTGCAGGGGGAAACAAGTTTTCAGTTTCATCAGAATGGATTTAAACATTACAATTGCTGGTAGAGAGTTTTTTTATGATGGTAAATGAGCCTGGGTTTACTGACCATCAGACACAAAAGGAGGATGAGGAGACCTTTTAGAGATGATGAAGATGAATGAAAACAGACTGAGGCTATGTTCAGAATAGAATACTAGCTTACTACTTGAATCCTGTGCAGTACAATAGTCAGTGACACAGTACACATTATGCACGATAAATGTTTCTGTAGTATGCTACATTGCTGTCACATGACAGTTATTACATTTATTATAAGACTTTTTTCTTTTAAATGCAACAAGTGAATTTGAAGGTGCAGTATGTAATATTGACAGCTAATTCAAAATATTGGACAGTCTCCTCCTCAGACTTGACGCTCATGCGGGTTGCCAGATTGAGGACACGCAACAAGAGCGCAACTGACCATGGAAGGAGACAAGCCTTACACTGTAAGCAGCACTCATCAGTTTGAGTTTTAATATGCCTCTGGTCGTAGAGCATTTTAGATGGATGCAGAGGTTTTTAGGTCGGACAGAATCTGCAATCTCTGATCCAGTTAGATTGCTGGCTTCTATGGATGCAGTACGTTGTGATTTCTGCCAACTGGCAAGCAGGGGTGTCAAATGCTATCGGGTAAATCAGCAGTGGGTGGAATCACACAGACCAAAACAAAAACAGAAATTCTGACATGGAACACATTTTAAAGTAGAATAATTGACTGTAGCATTGCTTTTCGGAAAAACAAGTGAACTTAATAAGTGAACTTAGTTTCTTATATATCTGTAAACATGGTAGTTTTTGGTTTTAGTACAGTCAAAAATTACATACAGCACTTTTAAGCATCACAACATTATAACGTACAGTATGGAAATTGATATTAATTTTGAGATTTGTTAATTACTACACTTTTTCACATTTCTGTCAGGACCACTATCATCAAATGGCGCTTTTCCACTGCGTGGTACGACTCAGCTTGGCTCGGCATGGCTCTGTATGGCACGGGACGGCTCGGTTTGTGTTTCCACTGCAGTTTAGTACCTCTTTAGAGTGGGCGAGATTATTCACGTCTTTATAATAATTGCGCCGCCTCTACTGCCGTGATTCCTGAAAAACTTTTTCATTCCGCGTCGCTCCATCAAGCTCTCGCTGGATCCGCTCCTCGGCTATCAATGAGAGGAACGTCTGTGCTTTCTCAACAGACAATGAAACATTAAAAACGTAAAAAAAAAAAAAAAAAGGTGCGCTTATTCAAAACAGTTGCGTTCGATCCTTCGCTGGCTGTGCTGATTTAAATCTAGCGGGTCTGGTTTTTTTTTATTATTTATTATGAACATTATGTCAATCAATAAAAAAAAATTACAATACAAAAATACAAAACAATAATAATAATAAAAAGAAAATTATATAAATAAAAAATTATAATACCAAAACAAATAAATAACTATACAGGGGTATAAACTTAAACAAAACACATTGCATTCAAAGGAAAAGATTAAACAGCTTACAAATTTCAACAGTTTTTAAAGCCTTCTTATTACATGAGTTAGAAATAGTCTCAAAGTAATACTGTATTTCAGTAAGCAATACATAAAACAGTGGCTTCTGACATGAAGATTTACATTTATGTATAGCGGGTCTGTTGTGTCTTGTGTTGCAAGTTCAATGACACAGGCAGTGATGATTTTCTCTGGCCAATCAGTGATCAGCATAGTTTACACATCACGTTTTGGTAACGGTACGGTTCGCTTGGAACCTCAACCGAGGTGGTACTGAAAAAAGTACCAGGTACTTGTACCCAGTGGAAAACCCCCAAAAGTAAACCGTATACCGTGCCGTACCATGCAGTGGAAAAGCGCCAAAAGATGACTGACAATTAGCATACAGTTTGGATTGGCGGTATGGTTCTGTTCTGGGCAAGAACTCAACCTAGCATGGATAAGAGCAGGGAGAGCAGCAATAACCTGCCAGGGTAAACAGAACAGAACCAACATAAATGTACTGCAGATATCATAAAAGTTCAATAATTTAATGTAACATTTTAGAAATTAGTCTGATTCAAAGGAGAATTAGAAGGCTGAATCCTGATAAAAGGAGGACTTGGGGATGGAGGTGGGTAATTAGCTAAATGAGAAACACAAAAGCTGGTGATAATACTGAAGGACCTTATATTTGGGTGCTGTGATAGGTGTCGCATCCCTATAGGTAGACGTGGATCAGCTGAGAGTCAGCTGATGCGAGCTTGACTAACATGACCTACCAGAACTAATGCTACGCTTGATTTCTCTAGTCATCATAGTTGGGTAAACGTCTATAGTAGCGAATGGAAACTACAACAAATATATTTTTTGCATTCCCAAAAAATTCCACGATGGTATTTCTTACACAGCAGTGGTAACCAGTTTTCCAAAATTGAATGGTAATCTAAATGTAAAAACCCAGGAAATTAAATGTAACCCAGGACCATAAAACCAGTCATAAGTAGCACGGGTATATTTGTAGCAACAGCCAACAATACATTGTATGGTTCAGAATTATTGATTTTTTTTATGCCAAAAATCATTAGGATATTAAGTAAAGATCATGTTCCATGAAGATATTTTGTAAATTTCCTACCGTAAATATATCAAAACGTAATTCTTGGTTAGTAATATGCATTGCTAAGGACTTCAATTGGACAATTTTAAAGGCAATTTTCTCAATATTTTTGCACCATCAGATTTCTGATATTCAAATAGTTGTATCTCAGCCAAATATTGTCCTATCCTAACAAACCATACATCAATGGAAAGCTTATTTATTCAGCTTAAATGCATAAATATAAATTTAAAAAAAATGGACCCTTATGACTGGTTTTGTGGTCCTGGGTCACAAATGTCAAAAATCCTTAATATCGGCTAACTATTATAGTAGCGATATATTGTGCATATCAATCACAGCTTATCTTGATTCTGTTTCATTGATCAGACTGGGAAAGGAAGGTTGGGTTGCACACATTGCACTGTGGGATAACCTCATTCCTTGCAGTGGTTCTCAACTGGTGGGTTGCAATCCAAGGTTTTTTTTAGAGTGGTGGAAACAAAGTTAAATATAAATACTAACCCTATAAAGCCTACTGTATCATATTTGATATGCAAAAAGGCATTACTTGAAAGACTTACTTGATTATCCATACATACTTATTTAGAAAAATCATGTTAAACCTGTTGCATAAACTTTCTCATCTCAATGAATTTTTCTGATTATTTCATCTTTTCAGGGTTAAATTGAAATATATAATATAATATATAATGATGCATGGTTAGGATAGCAAAATAAATAGTCTAATAAAGTTTAAATTCAGAGTGACAAACAAGCAGATGTCATTGCAAAGTGAAAAGTATGCGGAGATGATGCTCACTCAATGCAGGTGAAGCACATAGTGCTTTGAGCCTATTCACACAATGTGTTTTTGTGCTCCATCTGTGCTATTTTTAAACAACTGATCTATGTAAACATGCCTCAGATGGACATATTTGGCCATTGCACCACATTTGTCAAGTAAAAAACCCCACACCTTCTACATTTGTTTTGCTCCATCTAACTGGATCTTCCATTTCAGCGTGTGTCATGTTTATAATTTTGCACACTGTTAAATATAAAGGTTCCAAAAGGAAGCTTTCATAGCGATGCAATAGAAGAACCATTTTTGGTTCCTCAAAGAACCTTTCACTTACCCTTTTCTTAAAAGAACCATTTTTTCTTAGAGTGTATAAAATTTTGAAAATCCAAATAACCTTTTCCATTAAAGAACCTTTTGTGGAACAGAAAGTTTCCATGAATGTTAAAGGTTCTTCATGGAACCATAGATGCCAATAAAGAACCTTTATTTCTTTACTGACATCCAAAGTTCCATGAAGAACTTTATCATCCATAGAACCTTTCCATTCTATAAAAGCTTCTTTATAGTGGAAACAGTACTTTAGATTATTAAAATGTTTTTCAAACTAAGAAAGAAATGGTTCTTTTAAGAACTGTTCACTTGGGGAACCCAAAATGGTTCACTGGAAAACCTCCTTTTGGAAAACCTGTTTTTAAGTGTATGTAGGCGCACTGCATACTGTGCACAGTATGCATACTATATACTACCAAGACAGTAAGAGTAGCATGTTAGTATGTTATTCTGAACATAGCCAGAGAGCACAACATCACCACCTCACCACCTGACTGCTGTAGTCCTCCGTCACCCCAGTTAACTCCGTATTTTCCTGCTCTGCGTCTTTTCGTTCATCATCCTCCTGTGGTTGAATCTGTGATGCTTTCTGTTCCTTCATTCTCCTGCGTTGCTGTCGTTTTCTCTCTCTCTCCTCCTGCCGCTCCTGATGGTGGCAGTACTGCACGCGCCGCGAGAAAAGCTCCCGCGCATATTCGTACAACTGCATGTCTAGTGCGTTCAACTCCTCTATACGCCTCCGGGTGGATGTCCCAACCGTGACCCCGGCCGCCCGCGTCCCGTTAATCTGAGTGAAGGCGGTGATGAAGTGCAAGCCGAACGTCCTCTCAAAAAGGAACTGTGTTTTGCGCTGGAACTCAGTTAGGCCGAAGAACGCCATGTGAAGCAGGTTGCGCTTGGCGCTGCTGAGGAGCAGCTCGGCGCGCCGTTCTTCGCTCATGGAGGACAGGTTGTAGCAGCCCACCAGGCTGAGATCGGCCAGCATGCGAGTCTGCCGGTTGTTGGCCAGGTTCGAGGGACAGGCCATGAACTCCTCCAGAGACACGCCGGTCCAGTCTTCGCTGCTGTAGCAGGCCGGCAGCTCGTCTGGAGTGGGAGGACGGCCGTCGCACATGTGCAGTGCTGTCTTCCACGTGGCGCCGCGCTGCACGTGCTTCCACTCGCTCAGGTAGCGTGACACGGGGTCCCGCAACAGCGTGATGTAGTAGAAGTTCCTATGAAGAGAAAACAGAAGATGAGGAATCTAGAATAATAAAAAAAAGCTAAGACATTGTCCTCCAGCATAGCTTCTTACTTAAAGAACAACAAAAAAGTTCCAGTCACCTTTCTGTCATTACATGGCAAAGAGATGATATTCTATAGAACTGAAATTCTGCAAACCTGTTACATATTTTCATATACTACTGTTCAAGTTTCGAGGTCAGAAGATTATTATTATTTTTTTGAAACAAAGAAATTCATGATTTTATTCAGCAAGGATGCATTAAATTGATCAAAAGAAGACATTTATAATTTTACAAAAGATTAATAAATGCCATTCATTTGAACTTTATATTCATAAAAATAATAAAATAAAATAAGTTTATCACAGTTTCCACAAAAATACAGTGAGGGAAAATTTATTTGATCCCCTGCTGATTTTGTACATTTGCCCACTGACAAAGAAATGACCAGTCTGTAATTTTAATGATAGGTTTATTTGAACAGTGAGAGACAGAATAACAACAAAAAAATCCTTAAAAACACATTTCAAAAAAGTTGATTTGCATTTTAATGAGTGAAATAAGTATTTGACCCCTTCATGACACATCTCAGGAGGGATTTCGTCCCAGTCCTCTTGCAGATCCTCTCCAAGTCATTAAGGTTTCGAGGCTGACGTTTGGCAACTCGACTATTCAGCTCCCTCCACAGATTTTCTATGTGCTTCTTCTTGAGCAACTCCTTTGTTGCCTTGGCCATGTGTTTTGGGTCATTGTCATACTGGAATATCCATCCACGACCCATTTTCAATGCCTTGGCCCTGACGGTACATGGCCCCATCCATCGTCCCTTTGATGCGGTGCAGTTGTCCTGTCCCCTTAGCAGACAAACACCCCCAAAACATAATGTTTCCACCTCCATGTTTGATGGTGGGGATGGTGTTCTTGGGCTCATAGGCAGCATTCCTCCTCCTCCAAACACGGCGGGTTGAGTTGATGCCAAAGAGCTGGATTTTGGTCTCATCTGACCACAACACTTTCACCCAGTTCTCCTCTGAATCATTCAAATGTTCATTGGAAAACTTCAGACGGGCCTGTACATGTGCTTTCTTGATCAGCGGGACCTTGCGGGCACTGCAGTATTTCAGTCCTTCACGGCGTAGTGT
Source organism: Tor tambroides (assembly GCA_021397915.2). Lineage (NCBI taxonomy): Eukaryota > Metazoa > Chordata > Actinopteri > Cypriniformes > Cyprinidae > Tor > Tor tambroides. Next base: position 51,705 of record JAFVLL020042612.1, on the reverse strand, counting down.
GTTACTGATTGTTTTCTTGGTGACTACGGTCCCAGCTGCCTTGAGATCATTGACACGATCCTCCCATGTCGTTCTGGGCTGATTCCTCACCGTTCTCATGATCATTGAAACACCACGAGGTGAGATCTTGCGTGGAGCCCCAGTCCGAGGGAGATTTTGTGTTTCTTCCATTTGCGAATATTCGCACCAACTGTTGTTACCTTCTCACCAAGCTGCTTGGCAATGATCTTGTAGCCCATTCCAGCCTTGTGTAGGTCTACAATCTTGTTTCTGACATCCTTGGACAGCTCTTTGGTCTTGGCCATGGTGGAGAGTTTGGAATCTAATTGATTGATTGCTTCTGTGGACAGGTGTCTTTTCTACACGTAACAAGCTGAGATTAGGAGCACTCCCTTTAAGAGAGTGCTCCTAATCTCAGTTCCTTTCCTGTATAAAAGACACCTGGGAGGCAGAAATCTGGCTGATTGATAGGTGATCAAATACTTATTTGACTCATTAAAATGCAAATCAATTTATAACTTTTTTGAAATGTGTTTTTCTGTTTTTTTTTTTTGTTGTTGTTATTCTGTCTCTCAGTGTTCAAATAAACCTACCATTAAAATTATAGACTGATCATTTCTTTGTCAGTGGGCAAACGTACAAAATCAGCAGGGGATCAAATAATTTTTTCCCTTTCCCTGTATTAAGCAGCACAGCTGTTTTCAACATTGATAATAATAAATCAGAAGATTATATTGATTTCTGAAGGATCATGCGAGACCAAAGCCTAGAGTACTGATGCTGAAAATTCCTTTTTGTAATCACAGGAATAAATTACAATTTAAAATATATTAAAATAGAAAACAGTTATTTTATATTGTAATACTATTTTATATTATTTACTATTTCACAATATAACAGGACTTTCTTGTAAAACATACTCATTGAACTCATACTCACAAAAACATGAAAATAATTTTTACAAAAAAAATATAATATGGTAAATATTTATCTTCTATAGTTTCTAATATTTAGATTGACACTGTATCTTTTTCTACTCACCAGAACTGTTAAATGTAAAATAAACCTGAAGAGAAATATAAAATTACGACTGTAAATAGAAAAATAAAATCTGATAAATCTCATCATTTTTGTAGGGTGTTTAGAAAACAGAGCAAACAATAATTGACAAATTCTGTACATTTTAGCATTTTATTTTATTACTGAACATTTCCACAGACCCCAAGCACTCAATTTTGAAAACCCTTGTTAACTTGTTTTATGACGCTTAAACATCACTAGCTTTTTTTGTAGGATGAATAGGAAAAACAACAGGGAGAAAGACAGAGGACCAAGACATGACCCATAGGTCCCCATGTGCACAACAGTGTAGCAAATCTGTGCCAGAGCTCCGACAATGTGCATTTTACTGAAAAACAAGACAAAAGCACTGATTATAAATAGTATTTTTGGCAGTGTTCCTCATTAAAATTACCATGCAGGATTTCCTGAGCATTTCTTGTTAATTACGCCGGTATAATTCAGTGGTAGACGACAGCTAATGATACAGACAGAGATTGCAGTTGAGGACAGAGGAACATTCGCTCATAGTTCATTACGAACGCCTGATCTCACCACATTACATTCACACAGTCTGAATGCAGCAGAGAAACGATACAGGTGATAGAAACGTCTGCCATTAATACTTCACAGCCTTAAAGAGAAAACAAGTTTCTAAATGATATTTATCAGAAAATGAGAAAAACAACCCCAATAAAACATCCAATTTTCTCGCTCGGCAATGAAATCGCTCAGCGCTCAGAATAGCGTGCTCATGTTGGAGCGAACGTGTGGTGAGATGTGGTCTGCTCATTGTCACCGAGTTCCTCATCATTTGTCTCATTTCCTCTTGCTGGGATTGTTACCTCCTGCGCGAGGAGCGCATTATTTCCAATCAGTTCAATAAGAGCTGAGCGTATCTCTACTGACACATGGACACAAGTCATCCACGAGATTATGAACTCAGAAAAACAACATTAATTTACATCCTATAAGCAAATATTGTCTTATGTGTGAAAAAGACGCTGCGTGCAAAAACAAATGCAGAAAATACAGTGTCTTGGGTATGAATTTCATATTTTAGTTTGCAGGGAGCTGTTAAAATTTCTGGGTAAAGAGATATGTTGGGATGTGATGTCATGCCTGCAAATTTGTCTAAGATCTATCGAGTGATCCGCCACATCACAGTCAAATTACGGCGCAGAATGTCATACTGGCTATAGCATTATAATGCAGTGAAATCAATAACGCTCCACTACGGTAATCCATCTGCTCTTCAGCACTGACCTATTGGAGAAGCACTGTCAAATGTTAACCCGCTCAATACAGTCAAGCCGAGCAGGATATGATATGATAATGAAGGTCAGATCGCTGATCACAGGCTGCACATAGGTCAGTCTGTTACTACGTAACACATCCATGAAACATTCAAAGTGTTTTATAAGTACCCCCCAAAAAAAGAACTTAATTAAACTGAAGAAAAGAAAAGTCAGTTAGGACTTTTCAACTCAACCAAAATAACCTTTTTAAATGGATTTGGGTTAGTCTGTCAGAAGATTAAATTCATTTAGTTATGCCTACTAGATGCAATTAAAATCTGAAGGACTGAGCAATATTCAAACTCAGGTCATGCATTACCATGTTCACTCTGAAAAAGTCACACTTTAATCCTGTATTAAAAATCTGGAAAATATATTTCACAAAAATATTCCAATTCAGATAATTGTTAACTATAAAAGTGTTAATTATTATGGATTATATATGTATATATATATATATATATATGTGTGTGTGTGTGTATATGTATGTGTATATATATATATATATGTGTGTGTGTGTATATGTATGTGTATATATATATATATATGTGTGTGTGTGTGTGTGTGTATATATGTATGTATATATATCTATATGTATATTATAGATAGATGTGTGTGTGTGTGACGGTGCTACAGCGAGGAAGCAAGGAGCGCGGAGACGTGGGAATTGCAGGAAACCAGTCTTTAATAAACAAACCAAGGGGTAACACAGGGCAGGCAGAAGACACATGTAGCACCATCAGTTGACGTATAACACCAGACAAGGAAACATGGGGAAGACAACACTTTAAAAACTGAACTAAACGAGGGTAATTAATGGGACACACCTGAACCAAATGACTAATCAAACAAGAGGGAGAAACTGGGTCACGGGGAGCACATGGGGAGAAAAACACACACAGACAGTCCAGAGGTGTGACAGTATGTGTGTGTATAAGGAATAGTCCACACAAAAAGTCAATCCAAGATATAGATGACTTTCATCACTTGCTCACCAGTGGATCCTCTGCAGTGAATGGGTGCCGTCAGTATGAGAGTCAAAACAGCTGATAAAAACATCACAATAATCCACAAGTAATCCACATCACTCCAGTCCATCAATTAACATCTTGTTAAGTGAAAAGATTAGTTTTGTAATAAAAAAAAAAAAAAATATATATATATATATATATATATATATACACATCAAGATGTTTTTAATTTCTGGCTTCTTGTTTCTAGCTAAAATACGAATCCTCTATCCATAATATTGCTTTCTCATCTGAATCAGGAGAGATATATGCAGAGATCAAGCACCGTTTACAGTACAAGCCAAAACAGTCCAAAACAGATCTAAACAAATATGTTGGTGGATTTTAATGTGAGAGGAAAACAAGGGATGCACTTCTTCACTGGTGGAACTGTAATAATGAACTATGAATTTGTATTTTGGCCAGAAATGACGGTTTAAAGTTAAAATGTTTTAATGATAGATTTGTTTCTTACAAACATGCAGCTTTTCAATTCACAAGGTGTTAATTGATGGACTGGAGTGGTGTGGATTACTTGTGGATTATTGTGATGTTTTTTACTCTCATTCTGACGGCACCCATTCACTGCAGAGGATCCACTGGTGAGCAAGTGATGTAAATTATTCCAAATCTATTCAGATGAAAAAACAATCATCAACATCTACATCTTGGATAACCTGAAGCTGAGTAAATTTTCATCAGTTTTGGGTGAACTATTCTTTAAAATCTCTACATTTCTATCCCTCCAAGATAATAGACAAAATAGAAATACAGACATAATTTTAATTAAGTAGAGCAAAAACAATTCAACTGCATTGGCAGATTATGTGTTGGTTTGGATCTGGATCTGTAACTTTTACTTACCCAATGACTTACAAAGACAATTACCTTCAATGAACAGACTGCAGTCACACTCACTGGTTTATACTCTACACAATTACTAACAAAGAGCAATATCTAGCGGAGAGAGAGCTGAAGGACTCCAATCCAGTGTCCCATGAGCAGATCAGCTCTTCATATGTCAAGAGCAACACAAAATCTGCTGCACCACAGCTCAAACCCTGAAAGAGTTTAAAGCAGAGCTTAGAAAAGTGTATATACTTAAAACTGAAATTTCCATCCATGACTTTTAAACTTAATTTCCATTTATTTTCAAGGCCTTGAAATTCTCCATGACTGCGTGAACCCTGTAAAAGCATGACTGAGCGAGAAAGACAGATTTCCAATCTATTAAGACAGAGTAAAAGTTTCCTCCCTGACTCCACGGAGGTGTGCTAATTAATCTCCTGAAATTGTTTTTTAAGCACACCATTTAATTAGTTAGCTCAAAGTCTATTAGTGTTGCTCAGAGGAAGGCAGTCTCTTCTCATTACTGATATACAATCAATGACAGTAATACTTTCTATCCGGCTGGCAGTCTAGCAGATTATGGGAATGAATCACTATAATGAACTTCATCAATTCATTGAACATCCACTGATAAACTTACACTTTTTTTTAAAGTAAACACATATATAGGAGACTGATGCTGGTTGTCACACATTTAGCTGTGAATATTCTTAGGGTTGCTTTATTTTTTAAAGTCAGTGTCTGTATACAATTCATTGAACACACCGGGGCATGTTGTCACACTATATGGGGTAGTTTGCCACAATAGGAACTGTCCATTAAACTGCCTTTTATAGGATGTTCAATCAGCAAAATTATTATGAAACGATAAATTCATGCAAAAAATGCACAAGGAACAAAAATATCAAAGTATTTTGTCTGGAGGACAGAATTAATCAAAAATACACTACTGTTCAAAAGGTTGGAGTCAGTAATTTTTTAAGGAATTTATTTTTTTTAAAGAAATTAATATTTATATTTAACAAGGACATATTAAACTGATCAAATGAGACATTAAAGAGACATAAAATATTTATAATGTTACAAAAGATTCTATTTTAATTAAACGCTGTTCTTTTAAATTAACTATTCATCAAATAATACAGAAAAAAGCAGCACAAATGTGAATCTATATATATTTAGGCCTACTGTTATTTTAAGTATAAACAGACCTAGGAAAGACAGGAAAACTATAAGTCACAAAAAACAAAATTGGGATAGATCCAAACACAAATTTTTTCTTCTAGAAAATATTTTTTGATTTTTGTGGACGAGGTGACAGCCTTACAGCAAATCATATTTAGTCCAAATACTGTATATATTCAAAATGGAGTGATCCCACAGTCACCATTGATTGACAGTGCATAATTCAGAGAGACTGCAAACTGACAGGCAGAGTAAATTTCAGAAGTCCATTAGTTTCTGTGGGCTTACGTGAGTGGTCTAGCGCAGATGCTAATTTAGTTAGTGAGAAAAAAGGTCTGTATGTGGTGGCTGACAGCGAGGATAGCACATTAGACCACTTACTTAAATGACCAGAGGAGTGAGGGATAATGTGTTCTCTGCCTCCTGGACAGCTGAAATACCTACTAATATCAGCTGAATTTAATTACTGTGGAGGCGGTGTGCTAGAATGCCAGCTCATGCTAATGCTAACTGATAATGCTAACTGAAATTACTTTCAACATCATGGGCCAGATTTACTAAACGGGGCAAATTAGCGTGAGTGCGCAATAAAAGCGCAGATATCCCATAAAAGCGCAGATGGGAGTGGAAAGTTCTGTGGCTGATGCGACTGACAATGTGCAAACTAACAAACATAGACGCAGCCAGTGCATTTCTATAAAGATCAACGCAGCCTACCAAAAACAGTGCAAATTAGCACTGGGTCGCAAAGAAGCAGAGCCGATGATAATCAGGTGAGTACAATCTACTAACAACACAGGTGCAAATGGGTTAGGACATGCATTTTTGGAGCATTAAATAATAGTACAAATACCAGTAAACTGACTACCCCTGCATTAGTACATCACTTTGCATGATTCATGTAAATATTCTCCTCCCATAAATTTTGCGTCTGAAGGGGAAACTCCAACAAATGCATATGCAATAAGGTAAAAATAACTGTGCATACCTTTTCTGTATTTTTTTTTTTTATGCCAAAAGAGAGTTTGCGCTGAAGCAGTAAAACTGGCTTGATCGGTAAACACAAGCTTTTCTGACATCTAATAGCAAATAACCAAATGGATAAATTATTGCAAGACAAGTAGGAATGGCAAGTGCATGGAAATAATTTTTAATATATTAATAAATTTTAATATAATTTAAATACCATTATAACATTGTAACGTAAAATATGTAATATGTATTTCATTTAAAGAAATATTTTAATTTAGCTCAAAGGGAATCATTTATGATTTTATAGGGAATTTGGACAGAATCGCTGTTTCACGGCTGATCACTGAAGGATCCGTATAACAATCAACTCTGCACTGGATATTAAAATCCAAAATATAGTGAAAACACTATTTAATGAGCACAAAACACAAGATACTTCTCTTTTCAATATAAACAAGATTTTATTTATATAAACCTAAGACATAAACTAAACTAACACATGAACACAAGCATTCACACATTCACACGTTGCAGGAAAGAGAGAAAGTAAGGAAAGGATGAGTTAAGAGTAGGAAATGTGAAATCCCAAGTTTACAGCAATATGTGCAATTGCCTAGACCTGAACAACCATCAATCACTTATTTAACCCTCGCATTGAGTTTCTCAATGAGGCTAAAATTCATATTAAATGCACCAATCCAGCTAAAAGTCTGGAGTTGTTTTACTTGCTTGCGTTGCTAAGGGATTCCCTTTTGTCGTCGTCTTTGCAGAAAGGGGGTTTCCCAGGTTGCGGATTGGTTGGAAGTTCAGTAGTCGTTGAAGGGACGTCTTGGGTAGCCAATGGCTCTTGGCTGAAGTTGCGGAGTTGTGGGCTGGTTGAAGTTTAGACGGCGCTCGAGGTCGGACTCGGAGACACGGCGTTGGCAAACTTAACTTAGCACAGGAAACTCAACGGAAAGAAAAGAAATTAAAGTAAAAGAATAAAAGATGTAACGAGACTAGGTGGGTTTTCTTCTCATTGTGGTAGCAGCTGGCACGTGGGCCAGAGCACGCTCAAAGAGCAGCGTCAAAACGCAGTGGCAAGGAGAAGGGAGTTTTTAGAGAGAAGAGTTGAAGAAGAGGGTTTGATGGTGTCCTGAGTTTTTAAACTCGGCTTTCAGACCGTCCCATCCGGATGTCTTGACCAATTAGAAATTATCTTAGCTTGGGGTGATGCTCTGTTTCTGCCCCCAATCGTAAATCATGTTATGTTATCTGGTCAGTCACATGTCCGAACTTTACAAGCTCTTGCAAAGTATACTTTTGGACATGACTTATCTAACAAGACTATGATACATTTGACAAAGAATTGATTGGCAGAAACATTTAAAGCATGAATTGTCAAACTCATACATACCAAACAAGCATATGAATCCTTCAGCTATTCAATAATGATTAAAAAGACATACCTAATATTTGATTAAAACATGATAGTTAATTGTGTGGGTTACATACATGATATGGGTTATTTCTATGCAGAGAAATAATTCATAAGTCCCTTTAAGATGATTTTTGTAGCATACGGAGAGATTGTCTCTGTGTAGTTCTATGGAGAATAAGAGGCATGTTCTGTGACGACCAGAGAAAGGTTAAAAGGTCTCCTAAGGAATTTTCAGTCTCAGTCTTTGTCTTGTGGGGGTAGAGACCCGCCCAAGAGAGTCTGTAGCTCGTGACTTTCTATCACAGGTTTACATGTGATTGGCCATCTCTTTGACCATCAGTCTTGATTGCTTGCCCCAAATTTGACGATCTCCTTCCTGTGTTGGGCTTATTAATAAGTGTTCTTTTGTCTCAATGTTGCAAGCTGTTCTGTGAAAGAGTTAGTTAGTTTGCTTGCTTCAGATTAGTTGCAGCTAGGATCTGATTTACGACGTCCTGTTTCCTTGGTGGAATTCCAGCTCCTCAGGTTTCAATGTTCTGATACATCTTAAATTTGTCTGATTCGGTCTCTGATATCCTACAGCATTATAGAATTTCTTATTTTAATTAGCTTTTATTTTTCAATTTTGTTTTCATTTTCATTTTAAATAATAAGTTAATTATAAAAATAATAATTTAATAATTGTTACATAATTCTGTTACATACTTTTGTCATTTTTATTAGTTTTTTAGCTTTCTTTTTAGTTTTTGTAATTTAGTACTTCAACATACAGTTTTATTTCAGTTATATTTCTAATTTTAACTCAAGGGTTTTTTATTTTATTTTAGCTTTTATTTCAATTAACGTTAAAAATAACAACACTATATAGGGTACACTGATTCAAACCGAAAACTCATAAGTTCAAGACAGTTTGAGTCTTTTTAAACAATTCATGTAAAAAAAATGGAATTCATATTAAAAAATTATATAACAGAAAAAACCTAAAACACTATTTCATTTACAATGGTATTGTAGAATAATAAGCGCTGAAAACCTACAGGAAACATAGCAGAATATCTTTGTGTAGTGTTTTCCTTACAGCATCAATGAACCGTTAATGGAAATAGACACTAAAGAAACAGGTGGCACTTTTTTAGAAAATACAGTTGTTCTGAATAAGGACTGGTTCTTGGGTCCAAATAGGCTACAGATATGTAAACTGAAACCTTTAATAAATATTTCATACGGTTCTAATCTTCACCATCCCCTGCTGATGTCATTGCACAGGGACAGCTGTCATTCTGTAGATAAATTTATCTTGAGAACACAGTTACCTAACGCAGAACACAAGACATCCCTGCTATCTCTGGCATTTGAAAATATGTGATATCTGTGTTTCAGAATGATTCATAGGACAGATAATATATCAGAAGAACCACAGGCCATATGAATATTTCTGAGGGGATATGTTACAGGTCACAAAATGTCGTTTACAGTTCCTCTGTGTGGTTTATTGATCAATCAGTCATATTTCATAAGTGTTCTGCTTGAACCCCAGTAAGATGAACCAGAACAGAGAATTACTTGTATACATCTTCATTAAAGGTTACAAAGAGTTTTTTTATTTTATTTTGAATGACATTATGCTTGATAAGACAAAGACATGGATATTTAAATATTACACTGTTGTTATTTAGATTTCACGTTGATTTAAAATCACAGTTGTGCACCACTGTGAACTAAATTGAAAGTGACTTAAATTCAGTGACTGAATTTGAAATATAGGAAAGGAAGCACAATATAAAACAAAGTGAAATTCAAAGATGTTTATGTCACTGAAGTTTAGCCACAAAAGCAAAGTTAGTCAAGGGATAGATAGTGGATGGATGGACAGACAGGCGGACAGATGGATGAATCAATAAATGGACAGATGGATAGATAGATGGATGGATGGATGGATGGATAGATAGACAGTGGACTGATTGATGGATGGATGGATGGATGGATGGATGGATGGATGGATGGATAGATGGATAGATAGATAGACAGACAGACAGACAGACAGACGGTGGACTGACTGATGGATAGACAGATGGATGCTAGATGGATGGATGGATAGATGGATGACTAGATAGATAGATAGATAGATGGATGGATGGATGGATGGATGGATGGCTAGAAAGGGATAAGTTGACCCAAAAAAGAAACATCTGTCATCATTTATTCAAGTTATTCCAAAACATTATGACTTTCTATCCTTCATGGAACTTGTCTTTTTTTTTCAATTCAATTACAATGGGCAATGGATGGATGGACAGACAGGCGGACAGATGGATGAATCAATAAATGGACAGATGGATAGATATATAGATCGATGGATGGATGGATGGATAGGTAGACAGTGGACTGACTGATGGATGGATGGATGAATAGATAGATAGACAGACAGACAGACAGACAGACAGTGGACCGACTGATGGATGGATGTATGGATGGATGGATGGATGGATAGATAGACAGATGGATGGATTGCTAGAAAGATGGCTAGATAGATAGATAGATAGATGGATGGCTAGATAGATAGATAGACAGACAGACAGACAGTGGACCGACTGATGGATGGACAAACGGATGGATGGATGGATAGATGGATTGCTAGAAAGATGGCTAGATAGATAGATAGATGGCTAGATAGACAGATGGATGGCTAGATAGATGTGTGGCTAGATAGATGGGTAGATAGATGGCTAGATAGATGGGTGGATAGATAGATGGGTGGATGGCTAGATCGATAGAATCTTGTAAGGCTGGTCAAAGAACCGCACTACAAACTCTAAGACATTTTAAACCATTTCATTTTGAGGAACTATTTATCACAAATGGTTGGTTGACCTAATCAGGCTTTCACTTGAGTCAGACGCACGCTCTGCGTTATCGATCAGGGCGAGTGTCGACTAAACTTGATGCTTTGTCTCCTTGCATCAGGAGGGAAGCCCCACAGAAAATCAATATGAGCCAAAACAAATTTTATTTCATTAACATTAAGGCCACCAGCATAATTAAAAATCAGGTTTCATATGCTTACGTTAGCATGTTTTCAACATTACCATCTGAAACAATGAGCAGCCACATTTAAGACTGCGACCACAGTTCATTTGAGGATAGCTTTCAGAAGCAACATCTGCTCTGGTGCTTCATGCTCTACTGGGTTAACATTAATTGATGATTTTAAAATCTTCTGTTCCACTAAGCAGGGTGTTTGCTTGAATGGAAAGCAGTTTCACAGCACATTTAAACTGCTCTGATAAAGGACAGCCAAGCTGAGAGTCCACTACAGTGGAGAACATTGCAAGAAAGACCTTAAAGGGATAAGTTGACCCAAAAAAGAAATGTCTGTCATCATTTATTCAAGTTATTCCAAAACATTATGACTTTCTATCCTTCATGGAACTTGTCTTTTTTTTTTTCAATTCAATTACAAGAGCAAGGATTAAAAAAAATGCACAGTAAAACAAAAAAAACACTTTTTTTTTTTTAAGTTGTAAATAAAACTGAAGATTCAGATTACTGTAGTACAGTTTACAAGAAAATAAAGTAACACTTTAGAATAGGGAACACTTATTCACTATTAACTACGACTTTTCCCTCAATAAATTCCTAATTTGCTGCTTATTAATAGTTAGTAAGTTAGTTGTTAAGTTTAGGTATTGGGTAGGATTAGGGATGTAGAATAAGGTCATGTAGAATAAGGCATTAATATGTGCTTAATTTGTACTAATAAATGGCTAATATTCTAGTAATATGCATGCTAATAAGCAACTAGTTAAGAGACCCTAAAATAAAGTTTTACCGAAAATACTAATTAAGTCCTTTTACGTCAAAATTTCATGTTTAATTCAATGTGTTATTTACAATTTCTTTGTAATTATTTGTGAAATTTACTAGCTATTTCTGAGTGAAAATTGGTTTCTGCAACCAGTTTTTTCAATTTTTTCAGTTTGGAAAAACACTATTAAAGTATGAAAAGCCATCCATTTAACTTATTCTTGGGCTCTATGAAATTAGTTTAATTTTTTCCCAAATTCTGTTTTATTTTCCACAAATTTTGGTTTAATGGTTTAATAAATTTTAATAATCAAAAATGATTTCTAATCAATTAAATTCATAAAAACTGTATTATATTTATAAAGTATGTTCAAGATATAATACTATAATTCTGTCACAACTTCTACAAATTACACTGAACTTTTATTTTGGTGGGTTGTCGTGAAGACCTTTTAGTTTCTGAGTGTATCTGATTTTACAGTTTTATCAAATGAAAAAGGCTGCGTTCACACTGCAAGCCTTAAACCCCGTTCACACTAGCAGCGACTTTTGTCGCCAGGGGCTGGCGATGAGGTCGCTAGTGGGCGTTCCCACTACTGGTTGCCTTGACAGCGAATCAGGTTTTTTGCCCCTAAGTACAAACGTTTTGGAGGCAAAAGACTAAATATAATCTAAATCTAAATTAAATCCGTACATACAAACAAAAATGAATGAGAAACAGAGCCTACTTTCTTCCATTGCGTATGTTTATCTACGGCTGAGAGGAGAACAATCACATGAGCTCTACCGTCTTCTTTCCTATTGGCTGTCGCTCCCAAATGTCGCTCTTCATTTGCATAAAGTTGAAGGATTCTGAACTTTGTCGCATCGCTGGACACGCCCCATCCGGTCGCGCGCTTTCGCTCGTGTCGCCGGAAATCGCCAGCTCTGCATTGAAATGAATGGGATCGTGTCGCTTTGTCGCTGCGTGTCGCTTGTAGTGTGAACGGGGCTTTAGTGTTCAATTTTGATTTTTGCTCAGATCTGATTTTTTTGTATAGCTGTTCACATTTTTGTTTTAAATGTGACCAATATCAGATTTCCAGTGTGAACAGATCATGGTTCTCAACTTAACCGTATGCGCAAAAGAACAATATGAACAGGGTTGCCAGGTTTTCACAACAAAATCCACCCAATTGCTTTTCAAAACTAGTCCAAAACTACCCCATTTGCATTCCAGGGGTCGGGGCGTAAATATCACGCTAGTGGGGTCGCTTCAACCCACATAGTTGAAAAACAACCTGCAGCAACACTGAAAAAGTAGCCTAATTCTGCAGGAAAACAGTAGACATGGCAACGCAGCACGTTGTCATATATGGAAGTAAAAACAGGACATAAAGTAAGCGATTATGCGTTTATTTATAGTGTGATTTGCTGCAATAGTCAGCGAAATTATGTGCAGACAATATGAAAAATAAAGACAAGGATGTGACAGAAGAGAGCAGAGTTTTGAAACTTTATGATATGAGCAACTGTCTTGATAACTTTGGGTATGTAAAATCTTTGAAGTGACATCCATGAGCGCATAATCGTGATGTAAAAGTCACATTAATTCTGATATGACTGTTCAAACTGTGGTCGCATTGCAAAGCATCTGACCTGTACTGGATTTAGCACCACATATAAAGTGGCACAAATCGGAACTGAAAAGATCAGATTCCATGTGGTTTGTGCTGTTCACACTGTCTTGAGAAAAAGAATCAGATTTTGGCCACATTTGCCTGCAGTGTGAACATAGCCAAAGTGAAATACTATGATGTGAACTCTCTGAGCATTTCTGGAGATGAAGTTCACGTGAAGTGTCCTCATATAGTGAGATGGCAGATGCTGAAAATATGATAAGCTATTATTTGTTATCATTTATCTTCTGAAGCCATACAAAAGCTTCTGAGAGCAGAACAGACTTATTTAATTCATTGATCTCAAAAAGGCTTAACATCTACATTCAGTGACACCCAAAACTTTTCAATGAATTGGCTGAATCTGAATGGTTCATTTAAAGAGACTAATGAATCAGAAAGAAAGTCCAACAGGTTTGGACCAACATGAAGGTGAGTAATCTTTGAGTAAACTATTCCTTTAAGGTTATCCACTGGTTGGCTCTCCACGCCAGGCTCAGGAATACCTCTAACTGTGCTGTTTTCAGAATTTTCTCAACCGCAGCATATTCGGAAAGTGCACGTTCCCTTCAATAGCATTTTCACTTAAGAAAAGCAGATGGCAGATTTTGCAGTCATCAGGCATGCGGCGGCTCCAGTCATATCATCAATTGCAGAGGCTGTGGCAGGAACAGCTTGCCATTTCCATACAGACAGCAAAGCATGAACGCCCCACAGGCCGTTTCTGTCTGGATGTGCTGAGTCATCGGCCGCTCGCCGCAGTTATCGCCACTGCTCCAGGCTCTTACACAAATGAGATTGGGTATAGATGGAGAAAAAATATAAAAGGATAAAAATCAAAGCTATAGAGAAGTCTGTCGTCCCGGATTCACTTAATGCTCTGTGAAATCAGCCAGGAAAGTTTAATGACCTCTAGTGGTGATTATGCATTACAACATTTCACGGCTAAAGCAGATTGGTTTGAACTAAAACAAGTATTTCAAAATCTAGTTGATGGTGATGTTACCACATGACCACCACATGTCAGAAGTCACAGATAATTCAACTGCATTAAAATATCTGAAGGTTAGACATATTTCACTATACTAAATGTAAAAATATAGTCAAAACAATTAAAATATGCATTAAAACTCATTTCTGTTAGTTTTTCCATCCAGCAATTCTATATATGTGACCCTGGACCACAAAACCAGTCTTAAGTCGCTGGGGTACAATTGTAGCAATAGCCAAAAATACATTGTATGGGTCAAAATTATTGATTTTTCTTTTATGCCAAAAATCATTAGGACATTAAGTAAAGATCACGTTCCATCAAATTTCCTACTGTAAATATATCAATTTCATTTTTGATCAGTAATATGCATTGTTAAGAACTTCTTTTGACAACTTTACAGGCAATTTTCTCAATATTTCTCAATATATTTAGATTTTTTTTTTTTTTTGCACCCTCAGATTCCAGATATTCAAATAGTTGTATCTCGGCCAAATATTGTCCGATCCTAACAAACCATACATCAATGGAAAGCTTATTTATACATCTCAATTTCGAAAAATTTACCCTTATGACTGGTTTTGTGGTCCAGGGTCACATATGTGTGTGTATGATAGCATGCTTACAATTAACAATTAAAAATAAAATGCATTATTAAAAACTGCACTTCCAGCAAGCAGCTTTGTAAATATCATTACATTTTAATTCCACTTTTAATTGAATTAAAAAAAACATTAAAATTAAAATTAATACAATTATGCATCCTGTTTGTCAGCTCAATTTAGATTCAGGAATTCCAAAGCCATTCTCTGTTCAGAATAATGCACAACCTCGTCAGGTATAAGAAGTTCTCTTTCCAAAGTATAAGAATGTATGTTTTTGTTGCCATTAATTAATATGAATGTTTATCAGTGTGTATTCATCATGTAACAACTGGTGTTCATTTCTATAGATCCATTCTCTGTGTCATCATCCTGTTAATAATTGGTTCTCGTGTAATTACGGTTGTCTGCTGCATCCTTTGACAAAACCATCATATATCAAATGCATTTCATTATGAAATCCCAAGATCAGTTTCCACTGTACAGCTAATCATTTTCATTTTCCACAAAACTGCATGGAGGACAAGACAGTGATTGTTAATTGCAGCATTGTAAATCAAACTTGATGCCAGCCTGTCATCTGTTCACCTACAGGAGTT
Source organism: Tor tambroides (assembly GCA_021397915.2). Lineage (NCBI taxonomy): Eukaryota > Metazoa > Chordata > Actinopteri > Cypriniformes > Cyprinidae > Tor > Tor tambroides. The sequence goes on along the minus strand of JAFVLL020042612.1, from coordinate 36,258 downwards.
GCTAAGCAGCCAATTAGAGTCATGCTGGCTTGATAGCAGACAGCATTATATACAATATATTGCCAAAAGTATTGGGTCGCCGCCTTCTAATGAGCAGGTTTGACTACTTTAGTAATTTCTATGAGTACAAATCTTAATGTTAAAGCATATAATGATATTCTAGGGAATTGTGTGCTTCTAATTTTATAGCAAAAGTTTGGACAGGACACTTTTCTATTCTGACATGACAATGCCTCTGTGTATAAGGCAAGGTTCAAAAAGAAAATTATTGATTCAGTCAGTGTGGAAGAACTTGACTGGTCTGCATAAAACCAAGTCCTAATCCAGTTTAACACCTCTGGTGTGACTGTAAATGCAGACCTTGAGCCAAAAACTCATCACCAAACACCAATGACTTGTACATATGGGTACAGTCATTTTAGACACTTCCAAAACTGTTGCAACAGAGATGGAAATACAGTTTTTAAATACATGAATTATGTTCCCATCGTTGTTGCCACAGATTTGGAAGTACATTTTTCTGTTCTAAAGAAGGGGGTGTCCCAATACTTTTGTCTATATAGTGTATGTACAAGTCATTGGTGTTTGGTGATGAGTTTTTGGCTCAAGGTCTGCATTTACAGTCACACCAGAGGTGTTAAACTGGGATTAGGACTTGGTTTTATGCAGACCAGTCAAGTTCTTCCACACTGACCGAATCAATCATTTTCTTTTTGAACCTTGTCTTATACACAGAGGCATTGTCATGTTAGAATAGAAAAGGGTCCTGTCCAAACTGTTGCTATAATATTAGAAGCACACAATTCCCTAGAATATCATTATATGCTTTAACATTAAGATTTGTACTCATAGAAATTACTAAAGTAGTCAAACCTGTTCATTAGAAGGGGGCAACCCAATACTTTTGGCAATATAGTGTACTTCAGAGGCACACTGTAAACATTACATTTTACCATATCAATTTACAGCATCTGATACAATTTTGGACATTTTCAGTTTTTAATGAAAATTCTGTAATTATTTACTCACCCTCATGTCAAAGTTGATGGTGTTTTGTGGAGCTTGACAGACATTGCTATTAACATTCATTGTAGGAAAAAGAGCTGGATGAACATTCTTTCAAATGTCTTCTGTTGTGTTTCAAGAAATATAACAGCAAAAGTGTTCAGAACTACATGTGGGTGAATAAATCATGATAGAATTTTCTTTTTTGGCTGAAAAATCTCTTTGTGTCTAAATGTTAGCAACTAACTGACTGTGATATTCTTAACAAGCCACAGAAAACATTTGTTAATTTCAAATAAATGATTAACTACAGTCTTAACCAATTATTATTTTGTTTAGATTTCAGAGTACAAAAACCTGCAAACAGAAGTGACACAGACACACACTAACATGCAGCATAACACCTCTGCCATTTTTCTCTGACTTTCTTACTAGTTGCTTCTTCAGTAGCAGTTTAAAACTAATCTGAAACAGGCCAAAAGTCAATAAAACTGCCAGGGATCAGGGCTAAACAAAATTGAGTCTGTAGCCCCAACAACACAATGAAGGAAGGCAGAGGTGGAGAAATCTACTGCCAAAGCAACAACAACAGATTTGTAATTTGCTGCGAGTTCACCGACTACGTGAACTGCTCCTGAAAACTGAGTATTTCCACATTTGCACAGATATGATGGTCCTGAAAAGCTGAAGGAGGGATGGCATGAGAATTCACAATATGGAAATTCTCAGGTAACTGTAATTTGTTTCCCTATATACGACTTATTACTCACATAATTAGCAGTATCTGTCAACTGACATTCAAAGTGACAGTAAAGACATTTACAATATAATAAAAGATTTCTATTTCGAATAAATGCTCAATATTGATAATAATACATGTTTCGAGAGCAGCATATGAGCATTAGAATGATTTCTGAAGGATCATGTGACACTGAAGACTGGAGTAATGATGCAGAAAATTCAGCTTTGCATCACAGGAATAAATTACATTAAATTACAAGAATTAAATTACTTTAAAATATATTCAAATACAAAACAGTTATTTAAATAGAATTTCATAGTTTCCTGTTTGTTTCTTCGTTTTTAACCGTATTTCTGATTAAATAAATGCAGTCATGGTGAGCATTAGAAATGTCTTTCAAAAAAATGTACCCACTCTTTTTGAATGGTAGTGTGAATAAAAAAAATTGCATTTGGCTTATACTGAGGTTAAAATATAATTAAATATCACATATTATATTTCTGACAGAAATTTATCTTGGTCTACATCCCTGTGCTATCTGTTCAATCCTGTTATGCAGAGACACTCACCTAATACAGTTAAAGAATTGTTAACCATGTTTGCATTGATCCACAACCCTGCAACTTTCAACCCAGAAGCATTTTAGTCATAACAGCACTGACAAAAACAGGCACATCATCCAGTCTATGATGATTACACCTCCAGTTTGAAATGGGAAATATAATTTCTTTAAATTTCAGTAGTATACTTTAGAATTGAAAAAAAAAAAACAATTTCCAGAATCTTTCAGGAGCAAACAGCATCATTTCCTTAGAATGACCCAATAACACTGTGATGTGGCCCATTATCTTTCTTGTTTACAGTGCATATGCATGCTTTATATATTTAGTTGCAGTTTTATGATTGGCTGTTTGGCTATTTGTGTTAAAGGAATAGTTCACCATAAATGCAAATTTGCTGAAAATGTACTCGCTCTCAGGCTATCCAAGATGTAGATGAGTTTGTTTTCTTCATCTCAACAGATCTGGAGAAATTTGCCATTACGTTGCATCATTACATTTAGCATTGGATCCTCTGCAGTGAATGGGTGCCGTCAGAATGAGAGTCCAAACTGCTGATTAAAAACATCACAATAATCCACAAGTAATCTACACCACTCCAGTCCATCAATAAACATCCTGTGAAATGAAAAGCTATGTGTTTGTAAGAAACAAATCCATCATTAAGATGTTTTACGTTCAAACAGTCCTTTAATATTGCTTTCTCCAACAAAAAAGTTGTCTGGTCTGAATCAGGAGAGAATTATACACCGCAAAAACAGTCCAAAACATTTCTAAACAAATATGTGGGTGGATTTTAAAGTACAACAGGGGATGGAGTTTTTCACTTTTCAAGCGTTATTACGGATTATGGAGTCGGTTTAAAATTAAATTACGATTTAAAATTAAAATGCCTTGATGGATTTGTTTGTTTTCATTTCACAAGATGTTAATTGATGGACTGGAGTGGTGTGGATTACTTGTGGATTACTGTGATGTTTTTATCAGCTGTTTAGACTCTTATTCTGACGGCACCCATTCACTGCAAAGGATCCATTGGTGAGCAAGTGATGTCATGCTCAGTTTCTCCAAATCTGTTCTGATGAAGAAACAAAATCATACATCTTTGATGACCTGAAGGAAACTCATCTACATCTTTGATTTTTTGGTGAACTACTCCTTTAACAAGCAGCTCAGTCTCATAAAGTGGCCCTTGAGTTAATACGGTACAATTGTGTTCGCTACAGAAGCAGGTTAAAGCAGGGATAATTGCTGCCATTCCTCCTACTATATGTGTCAAACATATTTTAATAATGAGCAGTTGACGAGAGAACATAAGAAACTGCAGAAGAAAAGTGTGCCTACACACATACTAAAATAAGAGGACAAAAGAGAAGATAAGGGTAGCGCTCGTTCACTCATTTAGCTCATTTGTGGAACAAAAGGCTTTGATGGAAGGAGGTTTGCTTTGATCTGTTATCATTACATGTGAGCCGCAGACAAGACATACCGCTGTGATCCCCCGCGTGCATGGGAGAAAAAGCATCTATTCATTGCTAACGTGTGCTCCTGTGTGTTTCTGAAATATCCGGATGTGTCAGCATTTTAACCACAGAGGTACTCATTTTCTCTCATGGGTCCTTAACAGCTAACAGGTTTCCTACAAGAGAATAAGCAACGAATAAAAATAGTTTTTTCAAAGAAATCTGAAAATAGTATGGAAGCCTGTTTCCACCATGAATAAAAAGTAAATAAGATAATTGTGACTTTTTATCTCACAATTCTGACTTTTATCTCACAATTCTGAGAATATAATCTCTTAATTGTTAGTTACAAAGTCCAATTCTGAGGAAAAAAGACCATTTTCTTACAATTGTGAGTTTATACTGTATATCACAATTTTAATTTTTTTCTTGCAATTGCAGGTTTACATCTCGCAATTCTGACTTTTTTTTATCACAAATGCGAATTTACATTTCACAATTCTGACTTTTTTTATCACAAATGCGAATTTACATTTCACAATTCTGACTTTTTTCTTGCAATTCCACATTTACATCTCACAATTCTGACTTCTTTCTCACAATTGCGAGTTTGTATCTCACAATTCTGACTTTTTCTCAGAAATGCATGATATAAACTTGCAATTGCAAGTTATAAAGGTAGAAATTGAGTTATATAATCTCGCAATTCTGACTTTTTTCTCGCAATTGCGAGTTTATGTCTCACACTTTGACTATATAATCTCGTAATTGCAAGTTATAAAGTCCAATTCTGAGGAGAAAAAGACTATTTTCTTACAATTGTGAGTTTATACTGTATATCACAATTCTTACTTTGTTCTCACAATTGCGAGTTTATATCTCACAATTGACCGTTCGCAAAACCCGCCCACCCTTAGTTACTGTTGCCATGACCGACAAACAATGCCGCTCTCACACTACAAATCATGTTTTCACGCAGTGAAAAATACATCGCAGAGCAAAGAGTAAACTGAAAACACACCGACAGACAAGACAGAGCAGGTTACTTCCGATATGAAACAAAGTCTCAGGACCCTCAGCTTTTAAACTCTGTCATTTTTAAAGAAATTAAAACAATAAATACCGTTTTGTGGCTCTTCAGTGTGTCGTGACAGATCACTGTATTGCCTCAGTTCAAACACGTGAACCGATCATCTTTTAATATTTACTTAAAGCACGAAATGAACATGAATAAACATCAAAGTATTTTATTTCAACCGCGGAACACACCATTTATCAAGTTTAGTCCACTTTAGTTAATCTACTCTCCTGTCTGATTTGTGGTTAAGGCTAGAAGGGATACAGCTGCGGCTACTGGGCATGCGTATTTACATATTTTCCGAGCCGACAATATAACGTGAAACCTATGAAAATGGTTTTAAAAAGCACATAGCGCCATAGTTTCATCACTTTAGAGTGTCGCAGTGACCGTCTTTTTGCAGTAAAGGACCTGTCATAGTTTACTGAGAGGGAAGATGACATGAAGCGACGCGAGGTTATAGCTGCATTGAAAACAGATGAGCGCACATGTGCATATACAGCTCCCGATCGGGGCGAAGTGTACGGGATTTTGTCCACAGAATGATAAGAACACACGTTTTAACATATTATTTTATTATTTAACACTCAGTATTTAACTTCAGCGCAGGACATGACAGATTTTCTGGTATGCAAAACAAGTACTTTAAAGGAATACCTTAGCTTATTACGGTTACCATGGCAGCCAACAACAGCACAGCTTAACCCTCCGCACATATTTATATTTAGTTATATTGAAAAAGTTTCAATTCAGTCGATTTTTTTTTACCCCGTTTTAACATGTATTTCTATGGAGACAGGCCGTAGCTGTCGGGCAAGATGGCGGATAGCAGCGGCGGCACATAATATACGCATTCTGATTGGTCAGATCGCCTGTCAATCAAGCTCTCTGCGAACGGTCAATTCTGACTTTTTTTCTCAGAATTTTGAGAATAATCTCGTAATTGCGAGTTGTAAAGTCCAAATCTGAGGGAAAAAGACTGACTATTTTCTTACAATTGTGAGTTTATATATCACAATTAGAGATTGACCGATTGATTGGCCGGCCAATTAATCGGGTTGATTTTTGGCATTTTTTAATTAATCGGCATCGGCAAATTAGGCCGATTTATAAGCAGGCGCATCTGCGGGCAGCTAAGCGTTGTTGTGGAACGCCGTACTGGAGAATCTCTCTCTCTGAGGCTGCATGTGAGACGGAGCAGCTCACACTCTACAGCCGCGGCTTGTTCACACACAGCCTCAGCTAACGATGGTAGGGGAAAACAGACCGTTTCGAAAGCGTAATTATGTTTTACCCTACTAGAACTGATGTCGGAAAGTTATCATATTCATAAGTGAAACAAGTCATTTTTATGTGTAAGTAGAAACACGTGCAGTTCAGACGAAACGATTGGGCTGGCTAAAACGTGCACGTTAACTTTCCTCATGAAATGTGTCTGTGGGTCCGACATATAGCCTCCACAGTGTCATCACTCATGGCCAGTGCACTCTTAAGCAGTTATGAGCAGCAGGCTGTGTAATATCTGTGAACTCTTTTAATTTTGTAATCACTATGGCCATTTGACTTATAGCAGTGTCCAGTGTTTCCCATACATTGAGTTATTTGTGGCGGCTCGTCACAATATCAAAACTGACCGCCACAAATTTTTATATGAATGTATCTTTACTTGTATGTAAAAGAACCGACCATCTTCAGAAAAGCTTTGATATCATTTTCATTTAATCTTTCCTGTAATGCCTGATAAAGTAGCGTTTGTGAGCGCAGCGCTTATTTGATTACAGCCGTTACCGGGAAAACCGCTATACTTCTCCCGCTCCAACAGCACCTCCTGCTGGCAGAGAATGAATTTGCATTTCCAAGTCTGTGGTGACACTGGAAACACTGGTGTCTGTCAGCAAACATAAACAAAAGCATGCTTCAGAACTATGTTGAGAAGGTGCTTAAGTTTTGAGCCATGTATTATAACTATGAATTAGGCTGCTACTGCTACTACTATTACTATATTGTGCCCTGCAATAATCATTTACTCAAACTCTCTTTTATGAGATGAAGGGGAAAAAAAGAAAATCGGCCAAACGTATCGGCCAAAAAATCGGCATCATATATTGGCCATCAGCTGCCCTGATTTCTAAATATCGGCATCGACATCGGCCAGAGAAAACCCCATATTAGTCGAGCTCCAATAACAATTCTGACTTTTTCTTGCAATTGCGAGTTTACTTCTCGCAATTCTGACTTCTTTCTCAGAATTGCTTTATATAAACTTGCAATTGCAAGTTCTAAATTCAGAATTGCGAGATATAAACTTACAATTCTAACTTTTGTCTCGCAACTGCAAGTTTAAGATTGCTTTCTTGCAGTTTACTTTTTCTCAGAGTTTTGAGATATAATCTCGTAATTGTGAGTTTATATATAAGTCCGATTCTGAGAAAAAAAGACTATTTTCTTACAAATTGTGAGTTTATATATCACAATTCTGTCTTTATATCTTGCAATTACAAGTTTATATCTTGCAATTCTGAGAAAAAAATCAAAATTGCGAGTTTATATCTTGCAATTGCAAGAAAAAAAGTCAGAATCGTGAGATAAAAAGTCGTAATTACCTGTTTTATTTTCATTCAGTGGTGGAAACCCCAAGCAAAATGAGTAAATGTCTGATTCATCCCCTCGATGCTAGCGTTAGATCAGTCCTATATATTGTGCAAATCACTGCTGAAGTTTACACTTGTCTTTAGTGAAGTAAATAACTGTCTGGATGAATTATTCTGGCTCAGGTATTGTCGTGAGACTCTGAGCTGTACTGAAGTGCTTGTCACGCTGTGACAGATGAAATGCTCATGCTCGGTGCCACCAGGGCCCCAAAGTAAACAGTCTGTGCTTGAATTTAAATTTCCACTCAGACGTTTGACACTTCACGCTTTCATGACCTTGTTTGGTTTAATAATGTCTTGCTTATTTATTTACTTGTGTTTTGAAACGGTTATCACTGCAGGACTTCGGCATTTGCTCACGAGGGAGCTGTCACAATCAAAACACAAGTGCTCACACAAGAGCGCTCAAATGTGAAATTATTCAGGTACAAATATATGAAAGCAAGGTACAGTGATTAAAGGGATCAATCATCTAACCAGACAGTTGTTTTGAACAACAAAGTTACATTAACTTTTAAGTGTTCATATCAAAATTTCTTTAAATTAATTACTTCATGTTTATTACTCCCCTGAGTATTTATTTATTTATTTATTTACAGTATATCCAGCATTCAAAAGTTTGAGTAAAATCAGTAATATTGTGAAATATTTTTACAATTTAAAAAAAAATGTTTTTGACTTGAACATATTTTAAAATGCAATTTATTGCTGTGATGCAAAGCTAAATTTTCAGCACCATTACTCCAGTAATCAATGTCACATGATCCTTTAGAAATCATTCTAATATGCAAATTTACTGCATTATGATGATTTACATTATATAATGATTTCATCATATAATTCTTCATATAATCTTTTTTTTTTTTTTTTCAAATTTAGAGAGAGGAAGACATTTTAAGTTTCAAAGTACATAGACAAAGGAAATGATATGATCCCTTTAACAAGCCGATGAGTGAAGTTTGCATCGACTTAACCTTCCTTAATGTTTTTTGTAGACAGAAACACTACGCTGATCCACGTGTACAACATACAACTGCGGCAAACTACAAAACATGTATTCTCGCACAATCAGGTTCTCTCTGTCTCCTCCCTCACACTCTCCGTCTGTCTCCTGTCCACCTACACACATAGAAAACCATGTCTTTCTGTCTCTCTGATAAACAGGTCTGCAAAGGAAGTGATTTCTCCTGGCTAATGCCAACTGGTTGGCACTGGATTCCCGAATGACACTCAACTATAAAAGCTGCACAAAGATGCTGACACTCTCACTGCTGCCCAATTTGATCTGTGATACTATTAGAAAAACAAGCCTGAGCCAAAGCCTCACTCAGAGATTCCTGCTCCATCTGGCACTGGCGCGAGGAACTAGACGGCAAATCATAACCTTCATGCACACAGTGAGCAGTACCTGTGTATTGTGTGCTTTATTTGATAATATATCTTAGAGATTCACTGATATTATTGATTCACTAATATTAAAATAATTTTGGCCTAAACCACTACTCGATAATGTTTTTATATAATGGCCAAAAACCAATATATAGCCTATATTAAAAAATACCCCAATTGATTTAAATGCTACAAATGCTAAAATTCATTTTGAAATTTGTTAAAGATTATATTTAACAGTGATATTAAATTATTAGCATTTTTAAAGATGAATTTTAAGTGAGTGTTTAGATAATCCATATAAAAAAATGGGAAAAATGAGCATGCACAATTATATATCCGCTATTAGAGAACATGTATCAATAATCCAATTATAGCAATTAAATATCTAATATCGTCCAATAAACAATATGATACAGATATATTGTTCATACCTAATATGATAAGGAAGTGATTATATAAAATATTTAAATACATTTAAAATAAATACCTTTCTTTTTCAAGTGGGAAGAATATCTAAAAAGCAGATGCAAACAGATTCAGAGTAAAAAAAATGAAATGAATTCTTAATCAGTATTGTTTATTGTTTAAAAAAAACAAATTTACTTTTGGAGCAAAATTACATATGATTAGTCATTGTAATAAATTATCATTTTATTTTTATTTCTCTTACCACATTCGCAAATATTTTCTTGTTTTAAGCATAAATCTGAATTTGCTGTCATTTTAATATTAAAAACTAGAAAACACTATTTGTCAATTTACTCGTGGAGCAAAATAACATAATATTAGGATTTATTAAAGTATTATTTTTCTTACCACACTCACATAGTTATTTTTTTCTTGTTTTAAGCATAAATCTGAATTTGTCATTTAAATACTGAAACACTATTCGTCAATTTACTCATGGGGCCACATTGCATAATATTAAGATTTATTTTTAAATGCTTATGTAATGAATGTTTTATTTTTCTTACCCCGTTTACAAATAGCAGTTTCTTGTTTTAAGAATAAATCTTCTTGTAATTTAAATATTAACCACTAGAAAACACTACTTGCTGATGGGAGGATACATAAATTGAATTCAAGATAACTTTTTGTGAAAACTAGCATAACCTTGCTTCTCAGGTAAATTTATCTTGTTTTAAAAAGAATTGAATGATTTTACTGTAAAATGAGACAAATACTGATTAATAAAGTGATTTTTTGTTCTGTGGCAGAAAGGCATTTTTTTAGTTAAAAACAGGCCACTACTTTAAGCAAAACTAGGCAGCTGTGTGTGTAAAAGAATGTGAGAGAGACCTATAGGCTCAGAGACTAGCTAGTACACACATATCAGTTTCACTGCAGCCCGTACAGTGTGCCTCACTGCTGATCCCAGACCAGAGCGTAGTCTATTCTTGGAAGACGCTGGAAACCCCAGGGGATGCAAGACTGGAAATGGAGTAAAAGGAGAATTTAACAAAGGCAGCGACAGTGTGTGTGTGTGTGCGAACTATGCAGTGTGTTCATGCATAAATCTGCTCCTGACTTTGCATAAGGACTCTGAAACTAGATAGCATTTAAGAGCTCCAGCACCAAACCCCAAAGGCTCTTGGACCAGATTCAACACACCTCTGGCATCAAGCGCTATGTGCTGCACTCTCTGCATATCTCTCTGCATCGGCTCTTAAGTTGATTGGTGGCCACATCACAGTGTGTCTCAAAGTTTATAATATATGATCCTTCCTGATGTGTTTAAAGGTACGCTGTGCCACTGGGCCAGCATTATTTTATTGCCACATGTGATAGAGGCACAATCATTCAGACCGGTCTGATGATATTTGTGTCCGGTCATTGAAATAAAATAGATCATAAATTCCCAGCTCTGTTTTCGCATAATGAAAAGGCTCTTTTTCCCTTGAAATTTTGTGAATGATTATGACTATAGCTGAATCAAAGTGAGATCTCTGTACTATGTGAATTATTCTTGCTAGACAGCAATGTTTGTGCAATATGGTTTATACTGTAGCTCTACAATCTTACTGTACATAAAAAACTGTTGTTTTTTCCCCTGTTTATATACCACTGTTCAAAAGTTGGGGTAACATTTTTGTTCATTTTAAAGAAATTAATATTATTATTCAATAGGTAGTTTATTCAAATTATCAAAGAATTCTGAAAAAAATGTCACCATTTCCATAGAAATATTAAGCAGTTTCTTGAGCAGCAAATCAGCATATTAGAATGATTTCTGAAGGATCATGTGACACTGAAGACTGGAGTAATGATGCTGAATATTCAGCTTAGCATCATAGGAATAAATTACATTTGAAAATACATTAAACTATAAAACAGTTGTTTTAAATTGTAATAATATATCACAACATTACAGTTTTTTCTCAGAATTGTGAGATATAAACATAGAATTGTAAGAAAGAATTCAGAGTCTGCAATTCTGAGAAAAAAACTTGAAGCTTTGAATTGTGAAGTATAAAAAAAAAATACTTTTTTTAGTTTAGAGTTTGTATTTTACATCTCAGTTTTTTGCTCCCGCCACTAAATAAAAAAATAAAAAAGGTCATTGCAATTTTGATAGCAATTATGACATTTTTTTTTTTTTTTTGTGAGCTAAAAAGTCATAATAACCTTTTTTATTTATTTTTTAGCCCAAGTCTTCATATATAGCTCATAAGAAATGCTGAGAGAAGCATCTGAGACAAAGTTTGACACTGAAAGGAAACACAACTGAGAACTGATTGACATAAATGTGCTTTTCACACTTGCACAATAACATTTTCTGCTGGATAAAGCTGGAAAAAAATGTTAAGTATTACACGTTGATGTGGCTGCATACTGAAAAGGAAAACCGTTCTCGAGTGCTGGAGCCAGTGATGGGTATCATCAGCCTGATTTTCATTTAAAAATCTCCATGCTCTGAATTCTCAAGGAGCGAAAGGGCACGACATAAAAAACACATTAAGAATAAACCCACGGGAGCTGATGGCAGCGATCCCTAGAGCAGCGGGAGGACACACAACTGGTATTAAGACAGAGACTTTTGCATAAATCTGGATGGTAATCTCTCACTCGGATGATGAGATTGCCGCTCTCGCTTGCACTAATCTTCCTGAAGGAATCCCAAGATTACAAGCATCTCAAGAATACCTTGCTGGAAGCGACTGATGCCTCTCTGATTAGAGTCTGACGACACCAGGGGCTTAAACACAAGTTTGATATGTAGAATGAGATTTATCTACACAAATGGATGGAAGGGGGTGGAGAGAGAGAGAGATGGAGGCATACATTCACTTAAAATAAACAGGCGAACCCTGTATTTGTGCTTCTTATAACTTAAATGGATAGTTCACCCAAAAATTACAATTCTGTCATAATAAACTCACCATAGTGTTGTTCAAAATCTGACCTCCTTTGCTCTGTCTAATACAAAAGAAGATATTTTAAGAACGTTTAAACAGCCTTTACCCATACAATGAAAGTCAATGGGGTCCAAAACAACAATGAACATCACTGACTTTCATTATGGAAAAAATTCAATACTAGAGCAGCATAATTAATCAAAATAAAACTGGAATTGTGATATGGTTTAATGTGATTATCAAATTGCAAAGGCTGTGATTTATTAAATAGATATATACGCTACGTGTTTCAGAGTGAAGCGCGTCACTGTGCTCATTTACACGCGAGCAGCTCATTATCTGCCAGTGTTTGCAGCGTCTCAGAGCGGCTCCACACAAACTCCATCCATGCATCTTTGAATTTGGGTCACTTTAACATGCATCAAAATAAGCGTTTGATGGTTCTGCATTTGCAAATTAAAAAATTAAGACCATAAATTAAGCCATAAATATTAGTATTGTGATTTTACAATTGCAATGTAAAATAAAATTAGTATTATATATATTTTTTATATTATTTTTTATTTTACTGTTTACATTTTAAATTATGTTTTACTGTGTAAATTTTAATATTATATAATATTTAATATTTATAATATTTAATATTATCATTATAATTATTATTACTATTATTATCATTGTTATTATTATTATTATTATTAATGTTATTATCACTTGTTATAGCCATATTGATCATATTGATATTCCCAACTGATAATAACAAAAATTCATCCAAATTGTGCAGCAACAAACAAGCATTGTGAGTATGGAATTTTTTAAAATCACATTTTAAATCACAATTTTTATCAGAAAAATTTATATATATTTATAAAAATATATATATATTGGAAGTCAATGGGAAACTGTTTGGTTACCAACATTCTTCAAAGTATCTTTTGTGTTCCACAGAAGAAAGAAATGCATAATAGTTTGGAACAACATAAGGACGAGTAATTGATGACAGAGTTTTTATTTTTGGGGTGGACTATTATTTTAAGTTCCCTTTCTTTGTTGCGTTCTGGTCAAAGCTCTCATTGTGGTTTTCCAACTGCTTCCTTATGGATATTCAGGGAGCCATAAATAAATAATAAATAAATTACACAAATTGACAATGCAGCAAGCCTTCTAAATACCCTAGAAGCAGCTAGATTAATGAGAGACACCAACAGAACACACTTCTATTGTGAGAATGCCAAGCAGTCTATGTAAAGGATTGTTATTCTATTGCTGCACATAGGACATGCTGCACTCCTTCATGCATTGCTAATGTAATGCCTGTAGTGCTCCATTTCCAAACATGCCTGATGCCTTATGCTGCCTTATGCATACACACACAAGTGCTCATCTCACACACACACACACACACACACACATGAACACGTTTTCCACAGTCCTGCATCTTTACTTGCAACACAATATCTCAAATGCCAAAGCAATAATACATGATTATAGGGGACGTGCACTGCAGAAGCACTTGTCTTCACAAAGTACCCAATAAAAGCTATTAATGTGTCTTAAGTTGGATCTCAGAGCTATCTCTCTTGGTCTATCACATCTCATTTTGCCTTTATCTGCTTGAATGCTGGAGTGCCTGCTTGACGAGGCATCACGAACGAACGGAGGATTTAGAAGATGAGAGATTCGGCGTGTGTGTATGCGGGGAGGGGATTAATATCCTGAATCGTGGCAGCAGATGGGATTTTTTTTCACTATTGTCTGCCATAGACCTCTCAACGTAACACGATCGTGTAAATGAAACCACATCCATTGTTGCATGCGGAAAAGTGAGAAGCTGCGATGCAATACATACAGTGCTCCACTGCGTTCTGCACCGTGCGTTGCAACATTTATGCATGCACGTTTCTTTACACGCTTGAAATAAAGTTTCCAAAAGGTCTAAAATGCCACAGAAGAACTATTTTGGGTTCCAAAAACAAAAAATCCTTTCTCTGCTATAAAGAACTTATTATGCAATGGAAAGGTTCCATGGATGTTAAAAGTACCTGATGGAAGCACACACTCTTAAAAATAAAAGTTTCAAAAGTGTTTTTTGCAGTAATGGCATAAAAGAACCATTTTTTCCACTATAAAGGACCTTTTTGCAATGGAACCTTTTCCTTCATGGAACCTCAGATGGCAATAAAAAACTTTATTTTTGGAGTGTGTAATATCAACCTTATTTTTTAAAAGTGTAGCAGCAGTTTTTGCATCACACTTGGACTATTTTGTCAAACTAATGAACAGTGAGACGTTCAATCAGCTCAAACCTAACAAAAAGCTGTTTTCTGTTGTCTCAGCAATTTCAACACATCTTAACAGGGTGCATACAGCCGATAATTCAGTAGTTTGGCTATTCTTGCCCATAATAACATTATAATGATAGAGTGTACAAACCCTGTGCAGTGGATCAACACCTCTGACTCAGTCAGCTGAGAGTATCGATTTATGTTTTGTGGTAAAGAGGAGGATCATAAACATGCTTGAAGAAGCTCTGCAAGGCTGGCTGAGATGAGGAGGGTAATGAGAAGGAATATTCATGTGGCTGCAAACAAATGTTACAAGAGGTGTGTGTTTTATAGCATGAATAGGCCTGGTAAGATAAACGTTTACTGGCCCTAGCCATCAAAATGAATCTGTCTCACTGTAATCAATGAACAAGTCTTAAGCAGACAGTTCACAAATTCTTCAAACCTGTCTGACTTTCTTGCTTCTGTGGAACACAAAAGAAGATATTTCAAAGAATGTTGGAGTCTAAATGATATTGGACCAATGACTTGCATCATGTCTCAAAATATCTTCTTTAATAAAGCAAATGGCAACAGAATTTTCATTTTTGGGTGGACTGTCTCTTTAAATCTTATTGGAGTAAAATCATACAGTAGATGTTCCATTCCTTTTTAGCTTAGTTTGACATAAGCAATTGTGCAACATATTTACAGCTGTCTAAAGCTGTCTCACACTCAGTCACACACATATTTAAAACTGCATGACTCAGAATGGCCCTCAGCAGGGAGCTGATATTCACAGATGTGGATCATTTTTAGAAGAATCCAAACTCATGACACTAGCAAAAATATTGCAAAGCACTGACAAAAAATAAAGATATATCATTTGTTGCCAACACATATAGCTTCCATGCTATACTGATGCATATAATAAATGGTAACAACTTACATTTTTCATAGGTTTTACAGATCAGCAGCAACTCATAAAACTTCATATTTTCATATGTTTACATGCCTTTCTATGCATATTAAAGTGTTGTAATACAGGGAGAGTTGCAACACTATCAGTTTAACCAAGCAGAAATAAGCTCCAAAAGTGGGTTTATGCAGTGATGCCTTAGAACAGGGGTGGGGAACGTTGATCCTGGAGGGCCACTCTCCTGCAGAGTTTAGCTCAACCCTGAAAACCCTGGAAAAATAAAATACCTAACTGCATCCTGAAGACATTGATTCGCTGCTTCAGGTGTGTTTGATTAGGGTTGGAGCTAAACTCTGCAGGGACACCAGACCTCCAGGGTCAACGTTCCCCACCCCTGCCTTAGAAGAACCATTCTGGGTTCCCCAAAGAACCTTTCAGTGAACAGTTCTTAAAAGAAGCATTATTGTTCTTAATGTGAATAACATTTGATTACTCTAAAGAATCTTTTTCCTCTATAAAGAGCCTTTTGTCCAGTGGAAAGTTTCCATGGATGTTAAAGGTTCTTCATGGAACCATAGATGCCAATAAAGAGTGTATGAGGTGAAATCACCATCATGTATGACCACCACTCTTCTGAAGTGAAAAAAGATCTAGGTACATCAACTGTATAATGATCATATTAAACTAGTAAATTCCAGCCTACCACAAAACAGTAAATCCATTAACAAAATCTGAAACATCTTTGTTTTTTAGTGGAGTTACACCTCAAAGTTGTAACGCCTACGTCACGTTACTTAACACTGTTTAGGAATATAAGCAGTAGGTTTTCAAACTACTTTAACAAACAAGTAAATGTTTTATCAAAGTTTGAAACGCATGAAACAAAAAGGAGTTACAGATGTTGAAACCAGTGTTGCACCTCACACGTTCTACCCTAGGTCAGCTTTTGATGTTTTACATTATATAATGGTTCTAAATGTATTATTTAGCATTAAAAGTCTCACCAGATGAACTTTGGATCACTTTCATTAGGAGCCACACACACTTACCGCCTGTTCAATGGCGCGTCTTTCTTTTGCTTTTTATTCATCACAGCAGGGACGCAGTTCGTGAGCTCGGTCCAGTCAGCGTGCAGACCGCAACTCCATCCCGTGGAGAAGCGCGAGAAGAGCCACGACTCCGCTTTACCGGGCCGGTGACACGTACATTTCTTCTGTCCGGAGCGGCAGTCGCACGGTCGCTCCAGGTGGATGTTGCGCACCAGGTGCCTCCCGAACGTCGTTCCCCCGGTCTTCTGGATGTGGAGGAACACGATCACGTCGTTCCCCTTGATGTCGAAATCCACGTGGCGATAGAGGTCCTCGCGCGTGAAGTTGAATTTAGACGGGAATCTGAACGGAGCGTCCTCGTCCGGATCCGGGGACTCTCTCTTGACGTCCGCTGGATATTTGGAGAACGGAAAACTCTCTCCGTTACCAAACCGACAAGACGTGCTCCCCGCTGGACAGATGTACTGATAGCCGATCATGACAAATAAAACGGTCAAAACAGGAACTAAAAGGAGTTTGTTGGATTTATCATCCATTGCAAAGACAATGAACCGGATGATCACGCCATTGGTGATGCTGTAGCCGCTGATAGAGTCCTCCAGGTGCTTTCCACGGATGATGCTCGCAGGCAAGATCGCCGATTCAGTTAGATCATAGCTACATAAAGGTCGGACAGAAAGGAATTATTTCGACAGAAAGGAAAAACGAGCCTTGCGTTTCCACATTGTACTAAACTTGGAAATGACGCTTTACAAGCAGCTTCATAAACTGTCAGATAAAACGGTGCACGTCTCTGAACATCCATTTGCAGTGCAGATCGTCTCAGTGTTTGATGTAAATTTTTAGCTTTCCTCGTCCGATAGATTGCAACGTGAGATCAGGACCCATTGTAAAACATATCCAGAGATCTGCTCCGTTGCGCCGAGCTTCAGCGCTGATTGCACCGCTTTGTGATGCAGGTTTCCGAGATGAGCTTCAAGAAGTTGAGTTCCTGTTGCAACTTGCTCATCTTGTGAGGAGAGAGAGAGAGAGAGAGAGAGAGAGAGAGAGAGAAATGCCTCTAGAAGTCATTGGGTGCGATGAGAGCTTGTTATTATGATGGGTCTGTCTTGCTGGGGGAAGGGTGACCCTTAAGACTTCTTATAGGCAATCAAAGAAACTGTGACATAATCTTTACATACTTGTCTGTTATAGTTGAAAATAATTATGCAATTCAAAATTATTAGCCCTAAACCTTATACATATCCAATACAGAGTTGGCAGTACAATAGAAAACATGGACAGTAAAATTTGGTGCATTAATGTATTCTGACAATGAATTGTCTTGTGCAAACCAATTGCATACTCTTATCACTTTTAAACAAGTTTCCTAAACATATAGGAAATAGTGAGACAAATTCGTCTTGATGTGCATCTAGAATTAGACAAATGTAAAAAATAGTGTATGGGTAAAGTGGGACACTTTGATCCCCATTATATCCATATAATAAATATCCAAATCATTACTAAATGTAGCTTTTGGAAGCGACGTTTCACTTTTGGGGTCCTAAAACAATGACGTCACAGGGGTGTGACAGCGCTCAATTCACAACCACCAGCGGGAAAACACTGGTGAGGAAAATGACAAAAATCGGAGGTAAAATGTCATTTAATGTTAAAAAAAAACAAGAAAAGGATGACTTAGAAAATGAGTAAGATATTTTAAATCAGAGAAGTGGGAAGCTACAATAGAATATATGGAAAAGTTTCATTTTAATGATATTTTAGGTAGAATTACCTACATATTTAAAGTTGACTTAATGAGTATATGTTTTAATCTTTATGTAAGCATATGTTGGCCAAAAATACTCAGCTATAGAAGCTACAAGTCCTGTCTTGCTTGTTAAAGAGAAACAAAAAAGTTTTCCACTTTGTGTCCTACTTTACCAGCATTGCCTGGAAAAAAAATCCAGCGTATGGTCAGAAGAGGGGTTTTAATGTTCTTCTTTGAAGTATTTGGGAATTCTTAAATATTGCTTTCCATATAATATCAGGTTATATGGCATTTGGATTTTAATTGGAAGTGCAAGGAAATGTAAAATTTCCATTTCTTTTCTAATTGGTTCCAGTAAACCCATTAGAGTACTCCCTGGTCTCTTTTACCCCAAATAACCTCTCAATCAGAGCTGTGGTTCAGAGGGTAGTGCACTGCTCCTGACACATGAAGCACTGTTGAGGCTTGTGGGAATCTGATGTGGAGCCGGCCTGGGTCACGGCCCGGTTCTGTTCACCCTCTCTCTCTGTGCTCTTCTGTTGCTTCTCCACTGACCTACTAAATAAAGGCAAAAGGCTTATGAACAAAGTTAAAAAAAAAACACTCAAATCAGTATTACAAACAACATTTCTATTCAATAGGAATTGAATATCTAAAAGTGAAGAGACCAAGATATGTGCAAATGGCAACTTGAAAACTCATAATACTTGATATCAATAATGCAAGATGCAGCTTCTTTTAATTCACTGTTGTCATTACAAAATATGACCATAATTTGAATACAATACAGAATTATTCTGGAAAGAATGATGGTTTTTCTACTTCAAAATTTTATGTTTAATTCAATGTGTTATTTGCTGTTTCTTTGTAATTGTATGTGAAAATTACTAGCAGTTTATGAATGAAAATAGTTTCTACACTATAGTTTCTACACTGACAGACAAAATGCATTTTTTTTGTCATTTTATGACAAGATAGCAGTGAAGCAAATGTTGCGCTTTTGGCCTTGATTTGCCTATTGATGCAATCATCCATTCATCCACAACATATTTCTTTTTTGAAAATGATTAACAATGAAGAG
The DNA here is from genome assembly GCA_021397915.2 of Tor tambroides. Lineage (NCBI taxonomy): Eukaryota > Metazoa > Chordata > Actinopteri > Cypriniformes > Cyprinidae > Tor > Tor tambroides. The sequence continues at coordinate 16,945 of JAFVLL020042612.1, read as the reverse complement.
ATCTGTATAAAATTTACTTTTTTTTCCCAGCCGTCAACCTGGCAGTATTTCAGCACCACGGACAGCTCTAAACAATAGACCTAGATTCCTTCCCATGGCACTCAATCTGTATCATTATATTGTGCTTTTCAAGGCAATCTATAATTGAATCAAGCATTAGATAATCATTTGAAAGGTTTACCTGTCAGAGATAAGACAACAAAACAATAGTACAGCCATTTGGCTTTTGTTGAACTTGCTGTAATTGAATGTCTGTATTTATCTCCAGGGCTCTTGTTGTGTAGAGACTGTGGGGGTGGAAAAAACATCTTCTTCCTCAAACCATTTAAATGGAGGTATATAGGATTTTTCCAAAACAGATCACTAAAAACCTAATAACTTCATAATAGCTCCACCTCAAAATCATCCCCTTTTCATAATAAAATAACCAGCACTGTGCTAAAATGCAATCTCTTTGATAAGGTTGGTCGAACATTTAGAAGGAATGAGAGTCGAAAAGATTCTAGTTGCGATTCCTTCAGTTCTTTTAGTTTGTGAAGAATTGGAGGGTACCCAGATAGTTATGTTCCATTATTCTTTCATTCATCTTGTGTAAGAGACAAGCGCAGATAATTTCTCCCAGGATAATTAGAGACGCATCCAGCTTTGATAAGTTTAAGATTATTAGAGAGTGCGTGGCTACGTCTGTGTAGATTCAAGGAAGTGGCTATCTTTGAAACAGTAAACATCTCATGAACACAGAGCTGGTAATTTATCTTTCTGTTGAGTGCATTTACATACATTAGTCATCAAGCACCACAGGAGCCTTGACAACAAGATGGGGACAATTATTCTTTTTTTTTTTTTTGAAGACACGACAGCCTGGTGGCTATTAATGGTTAGCTGCCTTAAGTGTCACTGTTGTCTTCTTATGTTACAAAATACAACATTTTCAAATGGTAAACACAGACCTGATTCAACGTGGATGCTTTAACAGGGTTTCTTCCGCTTTAATGAAAGTTAATTTAAGTCTTTTTAAAAGTTCTTTTTTAACCCCTAGTAAAGAAATTCTAATGAATAAATTAAAGGGAACACAATATGTCCATATGTTCTCTAAATATAAATGTATAGGGAGCACACAATGAATTGTATTAGCAACACTTCAATGTTTGAAAATACAACCTTCAACAGATTTCCATTACTTTTTATTTTATTTTCCAAAACAAAAAGACTTAAGGCTTGAATATCTCTTTTACCCACAATTGTAGGCTATTATTTTCATATAATTTTTACAATTATGGATTTTCTTAATATTTTGAATTATTTTTTATATTTTATGTTTTTAATTTTAGTTAATTATTTTAAATGCATGTATCGTTTTTAAACTTAATTTTCATTTATTAGTTTTAGTTATTTTAGTACTCCACGTTCAACTAAATCAAAATGAGAAATGTTGCCATGGCAACTAGCTGAAATAACTTTTTAAATTTATATTTTAAATTTTAGCATTTACTTTATCTTGAATAACAATTGTTTTTATGGTTTTAGTTTTAGTTAAATAAATATAATAACCCTGCCACTAGAATATGGAAATAAGTTCTACTGTACCTTCTGATGTTCCTATATTTTTGTATTGTTTTCCAGTGCAAATATTTTTAAATCAAGATGTGTTTATGATATAAAACATTTTGTTTTCAGAGAAATTGATCAAAATCGACTTAATTCAAAGGACAAACCAGTTTTCATAATTTACTGAAAGATATTTGTTCTTGTTTTAAGCATAAACTCATTTAATTTTGTTGAATCTCTCAGAAAACAAGACTTAATATTTTAATTTTGCATCTCAAGTAAATTTATCTTACTGGAAAACAAGACCATTTTTTTTTTTTTTTTTTTTTTTTTAAGTTTAAGATTTTTTGCTATGATTTAAGACTTTTTAGGGCCTTAATTTGTCAACGCTTTTAAGACCTGCAGAAACCCAGTTAAAAAAATGAACTAACTGAACTTGTTAGAAAAGAAATGAAAATGATAAACTGTACAAGCAAAACTGAAATATGTGCAAGCAAAACTGAATACACTTGTGAGACAAGAATAGATGATTTTTCCCTGGAAAATGGTGGAAATTAAACATTTGCATACAGTGTGTTGCTGGAGAATAATACACAGTAGCTGCGAGAATGGATATGCATGACTCAGAGTACGATTTGATATCATAATAAAGCAAGAAGCATCAACACTGACAACATAAAAGCTCCTGTGCTCACAGTACGCTCTCCGCCGAAGCAGCACCCTGCAAATGTGTAGGCCTGCGGTTTTGAGAGAAATCCATACAGGACTTTGATTAATGCAGCAGCTATGAGCTTTAGTCCTGCATTCCCCCAGCTGAGAGAAGTAATCAGTGTTCTTGTTCTGCCTGCACAGAGACACAAAGAAAGAGAGACTACAGAGGGAAGGGGGCGTTAGCAGAGGCCCAGTATACATAATCGTGATGTTTCCCTTGTTTGTTTGATTATGTGGTTTGATAATGCCGACTATTAAGCTTCCCAGGGGGCTCAGAGAAAGTGATTGAAAACGGGAGGTTGCTCAGAGGGGGTTTACTGACTTACTGCAACAGTGGAGCACTTAACACTTCACTGCCTCTGCTGCTACTGAGGTTCATAACCTTGCTGTTTTTTGGAGAGCACTCCTCTAGATTACTTCTATGACGTTACAGTAGTTGAAAGGGGTGTTGTGTATTCTCAGAAAGCTCAAATTAAATCATTCATCATAGGTTTAGTCAGACCACTTTATGGTTTAAAACATTTAAACCTAATAGTTCAGCCCCAAAAAATGACAATTCATTGAAATATTTACTCACCCACATGTCATTCCAAACTAGAGATGTGCTAAAGTGGATTTCCAAAAAATAAAAATGTAAAAATGTAGATAAATAGGTCAGTTTGTGGAAAGCTAGTCAACTGATCAATGTTGCAAATGCTGTTTTTTTTTTAAATGACTATTTATACTGACCATTACGAACAGTGTTGGTATTATTAGCTAAAACTAAAATGAAAACTATTAAAAACATTTATGTTAATAAAATAAAATAAATGTTAAATTAAATTAAATAATTAAAAAATAAATAACAAACTGTTTATTTAGATTTTCAATTGCCAGTGACCATTTCTAATTTTATTTTTGTTTCATTTTCTAAACTTACTGAAACTGAAAATAACTCAACTGAAACAATAATATATTATTAATAATAATAATAACTGGTAAAAACAAATTAAAAAGAAAATATAAAAATAAAAACAAATTTAAAATATTAATAAATACAATAACATTATATTGTATAAATGGTAATAAAATTATTACATTATATAAATGGTAAAACAACACTGCTGTTCAACTTCAAAAAAAAAAAAAAAAACCCACCAAAAATCATCTTAAATGTATATGACTCTATTGAACATTATTTCACGTCTTCTGTAGATAAATGATGTTAGACATTATTTCGGAATTCTTTTAAACATTAAAAATGCATTTTTAAAATGTATCAAGAATGTTTCTTCTTGTTTATGAGAACATTAAAGGAACATTCTCATGAAAATGTTATGAGAGTGTTACATTTGAATGTTCTCTCAACTTTTAAAACACCCATTTTTTATATTTAAAGAAGGTTTTTTTCTTAGTTATCCAACATTAGAGGAACATACCATTTTATCATTTTGAAACCATTATGAAAACAATAGTTCTGAATGTTTTTAAACATTTAAAACATCCAATTTTTTATATTAAGGATATTTCTTTTTGGTTATGACAATGTTAGAGGACCGTTACATTCTATAATTTTGAAAACATTATAAGAATGTTCCTTAAACATTATTTTAGGAACATTTTGTCCTGACATTTAACCTTTAAAAAAACATTATGGGAACGTTCCCTGTTAGCTGGGATGATGGAGAGTAAATAAATGACACAATTTTCATTTTTGGGTGAACTGTTCCTTTAAGAGGTACTAGAGATTTTGAGAGAATCCAAAAACGCAACAGATATTCCACTGTATATGGGTCATTTTTTTGGATCTCTGGGCTTCTCTCCCATTCTCTGACAGCTTGAGAAGGATCATACACTGTTGCTGAGGAGGAGTGATGGAGCGCTGCCGCCGGTTCTACTGTCACAGGCTGTTTGCCCGCTCTGGTAATGCGCCATGATGCTCTCCGCTCTGCTGTGATTTTTATGGTGCTGTCAGCCAAGTGCAATGAGGAATGGTTCACCAAAGATCACTGAGTCAGCGTCTCTCGCCATTGCAGATATACAGCACTGAGAGGGCGGGATTGAGATTCTGCAAAAAATTCAGTGGATCTACAGTGCTGTCTCATGGGGCTTGGAGGTGGACTGCATGAATACCTGCTAATTCCTTCTGGAAACAATCCTCCACAGCAATCATAATTTAATGTATCATTCATGTCGTAACACAAACAGTGCAATGGTTTCAAAGCTGAATAAGTTACAGTATTTTTTCACATGGATCACTGGAATACTTGATTTTGATACAATACCATTCAAAAGTGTTTGATAGATGTTCACCAAGGCTGCATTTTTTAAATCAAACTTACAGTAAAAACTTTAATATTGTGAAATATTATTACAATTTAAAATAACTGTTTTCTATTTTAGTATATATTAATATGTGATGTAAGGTCGTCAGGAACCAGTCTTCAGTGTCACACAATCCTTCAGAAATCATTCTAATATGCTGGTTGTTTACTTCAGAAACATTTCTTATCAGTGTTGAAAACAGATGTGCTGCTTTCTTTAACAATATACTGTCACCTTTAAGCAATTGAATGCATCCTTAATGCGACCTCAACTTTTTAATGGTATAATATTTTCTAAAATGAACCCTTTCCATTCTGTAGTGGATCATTTTGTTTTTTATTGGGAGCTTCAAATAATATACAGGTCAAATAATAAAATCAATATTTCATCTTAAAATGTCTCACTCAATGTCTCGACTATTTAAACTCACTTCAAATATATTTCAACAGTTGTTTCAGTGAACAAATAGCTGTAATAACCTTCTGCACCACTGATGGAACCATTTAGAAAAACGAGATTTATATACAAAACCATTTCATGAGATTTCTATCGAAAACTTACCATGCTATTAAAATCCTTGGCATAATGCATTAGAGCTGTTTGGTTAAAATAAAAATTCTTAATCGTTTAATCGTTTTTACTTTATTCACATGCTTGGATGGATATTTGGTACAATGGTGCATTTTAGGTTATGCTGAATTGGGGGAAAAAAGATAAAAAAAATACAATAAATACACACTGCACACAATTTTGTTTGAAATTGGACCAAGGTCTCCTGCAGAAGCATTTTACTGTGACAGAGACAGCTCTAATATGATGACTGATAGCTGTGTGTGAGCTTGACAAAGAGCAGTGCTGACTTCAGGTCTGTGCTGCAGATCCAATAAACTAACCTGTTGTTGTATAAGGCTGATTTTATATTTATTTATTTTTCAGATTTAATAGAACTCTAAAGTGTGGACTAGACTTTTAGGGTCTTCTAAAATTGTTTTCAGAGAAAATAATCACAGATCCACAAATGAACTCCCCATAAAATACAGGAAAAATCTATGGAAGCCTGTTTCTGCCACAGAATTAAAAATTGTGACTTTGTATCCCACAATTCAGACTTTATTTCTCACAATTCTGAGAAAAAAGTCAGACTTGCAAGATATAAACAGAATTATATATAAACTTGCAATTCTGAGAAAACAAAACTGACTTTTTTTCTCGCAATTCAGAGCTTACATCAGAGTTTATATCTCGCAATTCTATTTTTCTGTCGCAGAATGAAAAATAAAAAAAGGTAATTGTTATCTTTTTACAATTCTGACTTTTTTTCTCACAGTTACGTGTTTATATCCTAAAATTCAGACTTTTTTCACAGAATTACAAGTAAACATCTTGAAATTTTAACTTTTTCTACAAATAATAAGTTTAAAAAAAAAAAATTCTTGTTTACTCTTTACAATTAAAACTTCTCTTCTCAGAATTGCAAGTCGATAAAAAAATAAAATCATGAATATTTTTTTCTATAACATTTAGAAAAAAGTACAAATTGTGAAATAAAAAGTCAAAAAGGCAATTACTGATTTTATTTTTTATTTCATGGTGGAAACAGGCTTCAATTAAAAACAGAACTCACACGTCTGAACATTTGGTTGAATTAAATCCTAAGCACTACAGGCTAATTCTGAGCAGGAACTTGGCACGAGGCCCCTGTCGCATGGGTTTGTCCCTGGCTTTGCTCTGTTCTCTCTCAGCCTTCTGTGCCACCCTCCAGCCTCGCAGAACTTAGCTTTCCGCCACCGCTGGCCTGGTTGCGTGCCAGCTCCATCCCATCTAGAGGGCTTGGCATGGCATTAAAGCTCCCTCACCCAGCATGCTGAACTGTGGTGGCACTGAGCCGGATCTCAGTCGGGCAAGAGTTCAGTGTCCGCCCTACTGGGCGGCCTGGCCTGAACATAATCAACAGTGGCGTTACTAGGATGCTATCCTGCAGTGGGCATTTGGATATGAGACAACCAAAGACAACATGACAACAAATACATTTTTTTCTAAGAAAAAAAGGATTTCGGCATGTTAAATATATGAAACACTACTGGTGCAGTACAATAAGAGTTCACACAAATGTGTCTATACCAATAATAAACACCTTAATTTTAATAAGAATGACAGCATAGTTTAACCCTGTAAAGCAAATCATATGAAATATGTGAATATAAAAGATAATCTTTTTTAAATGGAACAGTTTATTGAAACTTTAGATGAAAAACATGCAATTTGGTGCAATTGTTGATATTTGCATGGTCATGTCATGATCTGTGCTGGGAGGAACGAGAGAGAGATGAGGAATACAAACAATAGTCTTTAATCCAGGAAACACAGGGGTTAATCCACAATGGAAACAGCTTGGAACACACAAACATAATGAGTAGACCCGACAGGGGAGAAACACACAGACAGGAACTTAAATGCACAGGATAATTAATTAAACACAGGTGCAGGGAATGAACAAATTAGACTAGACGAGGACATGAACATGACCAAATAAGGGAACACTGAACAGAAACAGTGGCAAAACAGGTCCATAATCCTGACATATCGCCCCCCCTGCTGGAAGGCGCCGCCGTAGAACAACGGGGGTGGGGTGGGGGGGGGGGTGAGAACTAAGGAGGTGGCTCGGGCCTGCAGACAGAGACCAGGGAGGCGACGAAAGAGGGAGGAGCCAGGGAGGAGACAGGAGGGACCCGGAGCAGGAGGAGCCAAGCTGGACCCAGGCCACAGCCATGATGTTGACCCACATCCAGGTGGTGGAGGAGCCCCAGGTGGAGACGGAGAGCCAACGAAGGAGCCCAATGGAGCCGGTGGGATGGAGCGACGAGGTGCAGTCGGAGGAGCGGAGTCCTGAGGCGATGGCGGGTCGACACCCGACCAAGGCGGAGCCGGAGGGACGAGAGAGCCCGGTGTAGCTGGTGGATCGACGGGTGACGGTGGAGGCGAGGGAGCTAGGAACCTGAGGTGGAGCCACTTGGTCAACGGGCCGAGGCGGAGTCCGGGCCTCGGAGGCTGGAGGCGAAGGTGAGGGATACTCCGACCATGGCGACACTGGAGGATGGCAGTCCCGCGGAGCTCGCACTGCATTGAAGGTGGGCTGAGGGCGAGCAGAGGGACTGCCAAATGACAGCGGAGGAGGAGGCAGGAGCAGGTGGGAGGGCAGGCATTTGTGAACCTCTGGGCTTAACTCTGAATTGGGAGCCCTATCCGGGCAGGACATGGGAACCGCAGCCCACTCAGGGCTGGACGTGGGAACAGGGGTAACAGAGAGCTCCGAAGAAGGAGGGAGTAGAGGGAGCAGGTCAGCCTCCCAGTCAATTAAGTCCTTTTCCGCCTCTCCTCTATCCAGGTCCATCCAAAGCTCATGGGCGTCGCAGCTGGCTCACGCACCTGATTTGACGGCTTGGGCTCAACTTCCGGGGCAATCTTCTGCTCAGTCGCTCGGCTTTCCGTTGGCTCGTTGATCGCGGTGGGATTAGGCTCTCCATCATCGGTGGGCTCGGGCTGATGCTCCGCACTGCGGGGAGATGGTGGGCTGGGCTCTGGATCTGGAGTGGCGATCCGTTTCTCGCCAGAGTCCACTCCACGAAGATGGCGAAATCCTCTCGAGGACCATCTCCAGATGATGGAGCTCTGCTCGCGGTGTTCAAGCTTGCGTCATAGAATGAGCAGAGCGCGTCGTCCGGGTAGCTGGTGGTGTTAGCTAACAACAGGAACAGTCGTGTATGGTCCTCAAGAGCTCTGTCCCCCTGCTCCAGCAGGAGGAGGAGGAATGCGGGACGAACGAGGAGATCCATGGGGCACAACGGAAAGAAAAAACACTGAGTAAAACGACAAACAAAAAACGGAGGGAACACACGGAGGTAACTGTTTCGGTCGGGTCTTCTGTCACGATCTGCACTTGGAGGAATGAGAGAGAGATGAGGAATAGCCTACATACAATAGTCTTTAATCCAGGAAACACAGGGGTTAATCCACAATGGAAATGGCTTGGAACACACAAACATAACAAGTAGACCCGACTGGGGAGAAACACACAGACAGGAACTTAAAACTTAAACACAGGATAATTAATTAAACACAGGTGCAGGGAATGAACGAATTAGACTAGACGAGGACAGGAACATGACCAAATAAGGGAACACTGAACAGAAACAGGGGCAAAACAGGTCCATAATCCTGACAGGTCAAAAGTTAAGATAAAATTCAGATTTTTGATTCTGTTTATAATGTAAATCAATGAGATCTACAGTGATGATTGAGAGATGGACAAATAAACATTTCATAAAAATAGAAATCCTTTGTAACAATACAATAAAATCCTTTGTGAAACTGAAGACTGGAGTAATGGCTGATGAAAATTCAGCTTTGCATCACAGAAATAAATTATATTTTAAATTATATTAAAATAGACAACCATTATTTTAAATTGTACAAATATTTTGCAATATTACTGTTTTTTCTGTATTATTGATCCAAAAAATGCAGCCTAGTTGAGCAAAAAAGGACTTCTTTAAAAAAAAAAAACTTACTCATCTGAAAATTCAATTTTACAGAATTTTGCTCCAATCCAGCAATGTGCAGTAGTTCTGTATCTAGTCTATCCATCATCATTATGGTCTTCAGTATGACACATATTTTTGTAAGGTATCTGCAGTTTTGCAGCCACAACTTGCTTTAAGCTCGGCTGCACACTGCATCATTATCATGGCTTTGAACTGAACGGGAAGCCACACACCATGAGCTCCAACCCTGGCTGAGAGGATCAAGTTTTTAACAAATGACATGCCTTACACATGCTTGTGCTATATTTGATGCAGTAAGATTGCTGGAGTGCAGAGCATAAGTGTCATAAGTGCACTCTCTATCCTCTTGAGTCTATCTTAATAACACTGATGGCATTTTGCCCTCCCCTTGGATCTAAAGCAGACGGGTTGTTATGGGATTGCCTGCAGAAGATTTTTAGGCTTTTGGGAAGCTTATTAGCATGAGGAGATCCTGAAGAAATAATAAATGATCATGTGACATCATGAGAATCTCATAGTGCTTGAGAGATTCTGCATGTGTGTTTATCAGTGCATGTAAAAAAATGTATAAAAAAAGTTAAAAACTAAAAAGAAAAAACTAAAAGAAAAATTAGAAATACTGTGTAATTCGTAGTTATAGTCATAATAATATTCTGTAATTCATCCAGGTTAAATATTATATTTTTTAAAGAAATACACTCTGTAATGTATTTAGAAGGAGCTCTGAAATTAATTTCCTTGTCACTTGAAATATATATTTCTGTCTACTGTCATATTTCCTCAGAGAATCACTACAAATTCCTTCAGAAATTCACTTTAGGTCCACAAATGCAAATTTATTTGATGCCTTTCAGAATGATTTCGCTCCAGCTGAATAATCCTGTCCTCCAGTAAGTATTTGTTATGTATAAAAAAAATTCTGTCACCCCATTTATGTCACAGAAACTCCTTTGCGGCTTGCATCACCACTAAAGTATCATTAAAAAAACTCAGTCTAGCAGCATGTCAAGGCTGTATCATCACGCCTAAATTTGTGCGCCGTTGAATAAAAAGTAGACTGTCAAAACTCTGCTATGAGTCATTATTTTGTCTCATGAATGTTTATATGGGGAATTTTGAGTTTACAGGAGTTTTAGAAGATTACAAAGGCCACAGCAGACAAGGTGAGCTGCCAGAAGGTGAGAATGAATCCCTATAAATCATTATCAGTGAGAAACACATTGGGGTTTTCCTTTCCTGAGGGAATTCTTCAAAGAGAAACCTTTTCACTGAGCACAGGCACACATTCATGAGGCAGAGCGTCCTGGAGTGTATCTTTGAGAATGAAAAAGCTTGTTATGTCAGCCTTGCCTCACTAACTTCAGCAGACAACCGTACATCAAAGACTGCAAATGCTCAATTACTGAGGAAACACTGCGAGTTACAACTTACAACCACTAAATGTTTAAATTTCCCTGAAGGTTCTTTATGTGAACCATAAATATCTCTATATAGACATAGAATAATATGCAACCAGAGTGTAGTATTGTGTAATACTCCGATAGATTGTGCATGACGTGCATGATTCTCCTGTTTGAGTTTGTGGGATGAGATTGATTCAAGATTGATTAGCGCAATCTCTAGCAGTGAATCTTTGCTCTCCAATCCAACTGGAAGTGAAATATTTATTATGTCCTACTGTGTGACAGTTTCTTTGCTCTGAAAACTGCTCTGTCAATAAAATATTCCCTTTGCACATATTTCAGAGTGCCCACATTTTTGTGTTTTCATGTTTGAGACGGAAACAGTTGTTTGTATTCACACATATCAAACCTAGCACTAGCCTTTTAGAGGTACTACATGAACTGGTTTTCTCCAGAATCTAAGACAAATGCTAACAATTATTGGATAAAGATATCAATGCATCACTTTTTATTGATTTTAAACTGCATTCCAGAAACAATATAGGTATTAGTGCTTTTCCACCTTCAGGCCAAACAGTTACCTTTGTTAGCTCAGTGCTGCTGTGAAACAATTCTGGCTCTTTGACCAAAAAGCCAAAAAGTTAGGCTACTTCTGGCTGCACTGAAACTTGCTCCTGTTTTTGCATGTCACAAGAATTTCTGTATGTTCAGTACACCAGTAGGTGGCGACAAATGGTCCTTATGAGTCAGTAAATCATTCTCTCCAACTATTCGTTCAAATCACTGGCTGTCTGAAAGTAATAGGGCGCTATTTGAGAGGACAGCCATTTGTAGTGGTGTTCGAAACCAAATTGGACATTATCGAGTGCACTCATTCAACCATAATGCACCACAATAACGAGAGTACAATGGCTAGAGAATACCCATAATGCACTGTGAGGGTCGTGATGAATGAATTCAGCATCTTGCCAGAAGATGGCGCCTGAATCATCCATCTATCAGATTGATTCTATCCATTTTCCAAACCACTTGTCCAATGTAGGTATAGCGTAATATCATACAGGTATAAATTTCTTCAGAATTTATTCTTAAATAGTTTAATTAAGGTCTATAAATACTAGTTCTCGTGACAGAGTTCAAGATAAATCTTTTCATTACTACTGGAACTGGCAGTTTGCTAAGATTTCTAATGATTATTAAACACTAGCAAGCACAAAGTATGCAAAAGTGGCAACCCTTGCGGCACACTCAGTTTCTGAATTTGCTCATTCTTTTTAATTTACTCCTAACTGGACTATATTAGTGGTCTAATGTAGGGTGATTCAAAGAAATTCAAGAACAAAAGAAGTGACCATCTTTATGAGTGAGTCATTTGAATCATTCACTCAACAGATTCATTCAGAACAATGACTATAGATGACTAAGCCTGTCCGAATACCCACACTTGCTATCTTTGCACTTGACCACTTGTCTACTTACATACTACTTTATTGTGTTTTAAGGGCACTGAGCTTTGTCATTTTTCTGACTTGGAATAATCTTGTGTACTTACTTCCTTTCCTGCCACATTCACACACTCTCAAGTGGCCAAGACCAATTGTGTGCATGAGTAGTTGTTGAATAATTCGCCCAACCGATTGACTCAAAAGCATTGATTCATTCATGAATGAAGCACCACTAATGTGTTTGTTTGTTTTTTTCTCAGAGATGTGCATGGGTAATTCTGCTGTGGCTTCATCTTCATTCATTTTCATTGGTTGAACAAAAATAGTAGTTTGCAATACTGGGTCTAAAATATAAGTTATTTAATAGTAATTTCTTGTTAAATGAAGTGATACTGCCAATCATTTCAGAGCAGTCAGAGATCATGGCTCTCACTCAAGTAAGTGCCGGAGGGCATTTGAACCTGAGTTGCTTTTATCTTAATTCATAAGGGGAAATCCAGCTGAACAGATAAGGCAGATGAACAGATAGTTGTCTTGAATGAGACTTGGCGAAACGAGGGAATAACTGACTTCATTTATTATGCCAATCAAACTCCATCTAAAGACACCACTCAGGACCACTAATGCACTTATTATGTTTGTTGTGGTATTAATTACCCATTTTAGACATGATGCTGATGGCTTTAAAGTCTCAAGAATCCACATGCGATTTTCTTTATTTATATTTCATTTTTTGCTCTTCATATCAAACTGATGCGTCATGATGTCTCCAGCAGAAAAAGATAAAAATAAGACTTTCTTCCTCAGAGAGTTAGAAACACAAGTAAAAATCATTGTTTCTCTCTTAAGTGAAGATCAATGCAATAAAACTGTTCATCTCCCCTCAGTTTGCACTGACAAGACTGATGTCTTATAAAATGTTATTGTGCCATGTCTCTGCTTGAAGGTAAGACTCATATGGAGAATGGACATGACATATGGACTGAGAAGGACAGACAGACCATTTCTCATTTCTGACAGCAGAAGAAGCTCCACACCTTCTCTTCTCATCGTCCTCAGGTCACTCGCCACACACATAGACAGAGAAAAGCTGTTCAAAAAGAGCCTCAAAGTCACAGAAATCTCAAAGTCATTGTTTGTGTCCTGTGTGTGAGGAGTCGGACATGTAAGCGAGTGTCAGCATCAATATGATCTTGACTGATCTAGATAATATTTCTCTCATCAGTGCTGTGAGGCAGAGCAGGTCATTCAGTGTCCGTCTGCACATCTTGTTTTATTTCATATACGCCGACGTGTCGTGGGACATTTCTGGACCGATGCTTACGTTCATCTTAATGAAATATCGACTGCTGTTGTCACATGGATATTAAAAACTTCATCCGCAACATGACTCACTCTGAGATATGAAGGATGAAAGTTTATTTGAACAGTTTAAGTGCTGAGGAAAATAAAAAGGTTTCTGTTAAAGTAGAGGTTAGTTCTGTCCATATTTCTCCTTTGCTTGCTTGAAGAGACCAAAGTCACCCTTAATAAGACACATGTGTGTGTGTGTGTGTGTGTGTGTGTGTGTGTGTGTGTGTGTGTGTGTGTGTGTGTCTGTGTGTGTGTGTGTGCGTGTGTGTGTAGCTGTCAGGGCACTCAGGTGAACTGTGATGTAGTTACTGAAGCGTTTCTTTCCTCCAAATGAAGCTCCTTTATACAAACTGCTCTTTTTCAAAGAAACGTTTCATATATGTGTGTGTAACTGGGTGTATTTATGTTTCTGTATGTCTTCTTGTCATCTTAACCAGCGCTGAAGCACCTTGAATTTCAGTTAAGGGTCTCAGAAGCCTCAGAATAAGAATGAAGTGTGTCTTGATCCCTGAGATAATCCATGAAAGAATGAACACAGTAAGATCAGACTTTATCTGTGACTTTTTATGTGTGACTCCACCATCCTGATTCCCTCTTTGAGTTTGATTCATCCTGCTATCACAATAAACATAATGGACAATGTTTCTTTTCTACAAAATTTGCTTCAGAAAGAAGGTTTTCCAAGCCTTTAAAGAGGAAATGGCCCTAAATGTGGCCGAGGAGCAGCATGTGCTGTGAGTAAATGGTGCGTAAATGTCAGTGTAACGGGGGTTGGAGTGCTGGGGAGGAATATGGGCAGCTTCACATTGAGACTGATCATTTTAAAGCTGTATTTTATTAAATAAGGGCCAGATAATTGAGTATTCCAGGAAGGGAAAACGGGAAGAGCCGTTTGAGAAATGATGGTTGGCCGCTGATGTCTGTTTGGTTTTAATGGGAACACTTTAGCTGGCTGGAGCAGGTCCAACAGCAGCGCTCCTGAACTTCTGCCAGGGTGAAATGTAAAATACAGGGTTTCCACAACAGGAGATTCAGAACAAATGAAGGAAATGCTCTCCTCTTCACATTTCACACACTGACATCATGACCTCATCTTAATCTGTAAAGGTAAAGGTCAATATGTCTGTAGGTACTTGCGTGTTTCAATGCTCTTATGTATTCTAAATGAAGTGTTTAATGAACTGAGTATTGTAGAAAATTATGTGTGCCGTCAAACTCAGAATAATTGTCATCTCTTACTGTGTCAAAGAACATCTACCTCATGTTTTGGGCAGTCTTTATTGTGATATCCAGGTATCCCACAGTGAAAGATGTTGTAGTTTAGAGGCAGTCCAGTAAGCTTTCTTGTGTAACTTATGAACAGGGGTTCATGTCAGAATTGATGTGAGCCATTTAAAATTCTGCCAGTATCTTAATCGTCATTACTGACTTGACAGGGTAGTAATAAAGGCTGGACTGATACATGACTGCTTTTAGTTTGACCTCCTCTTATGTGTGTGTGTATTTTTATAACATGCAGTATAATGCTTTTCTATTAAAATGAATGCTGGTATGAATAAAGACACTGAAACATTCCTGTGAGGAGAAGCTTCTCTCCTTTGTCTTTGTGTAATTTCCGAAAAATGAATGGGGAACAGCTGTAGCAAACTAAAGTGTAATTTTTACCTTTTGTTCATTTTTATATTTTATTTTAATTATTTATTTTAATGAAAATTCGGCACATTAAAGAAAATTATTTAATATTATAAATCACAGTCACATTTCAAGACACAAATTCCCTTAACTTAACGTGAAAATAATCACTTTGTTTAAATTAAAATACATTACATAAAAATTACAACAGGTGTGCACACTAATACCAGACAGCACACAAGAATCACGTTTGAAAACAGAAGCAGAAATGCGCCATCTGGCGGTATTTGCGCTGTAGCATGCGCTCTGTCAAATAGATTCAGTTTATTTTAAAGATTAATAGTAAGTAGTTACTAACTCAGCGTTAAAGCTGTAAATCAGTGTTAATTCTGTGTTAAAATACGTAATCGTGTATTTACACTCCAAATAAACTTACTGAAAACTAGCTGGTCAGTGAAGTTCAGTGAGACTCAAATTCGAAATTATGACAAAAAATATTATTTTGTCATAATTAACCGTCTTTGTCCTTTATTTATTGAATTTTGATGTCATAATTATGACCGTTTATCTAATAATTTGCCCTTTTTTAACTGTGTTTTATTAAACTTTTTATAAACATAACAATATACACATAGCATTTACTTAAAAATAATTTAAAATTTTTATTTCATAATTATGTATGTTAGACTTTTTTTTACTTTTTGAGTCATAATGATGATTAACCGAAGGAGGATATTTTATGAGGCAGAAATGGGCTCCCATATAATTTTGACTTATTATCTGACGTAAGCTAGTATCTCATAAATTGACTTTTGTCATGACTTTTTATCTTATAAGTTTTACTTTTTATGGTTGACTTAGTATCTCATAATTGTGATTTTTAAGTCACAATTTTGACTTTTTATCTGATAATTTTGACTTTTCATGTCATAAATTCAGATTTTTATTACATAATTATGACTTAGAGTATCATAATTTCAACATCAAAAATTAATTTAAAGAATATGTATGTTGAACATAGTTTAAAAGAAAAAGAATCAACTGAAGATGTCACGTTCACATTGATTCTGATCAAATGCAAACATCTTCTTTATGCATTCACTGCACTGCAAATTTAACTTTACCCGAAAACAGAAGACAACACAGTGCATCAGAATACATGTGTGCAGTACATCATGGCTAATGTCATGCTTACCAGCCAAACCTTGACCCCTTGATTCCAACAAACAGAGCAATCCCAAAAGTGTTTACACTCCTCAGGCGCTGCTTATCTGAAGAAGCTCTAGACTAGCATTCAGTCAACTCATCCTTTATTTTGTTTTTGACTCTTTCTTTATCTTGATTTTTTCTCATTTTATGCTGGTAGCACTGAAATAGCCTAATGTTGTTTATACATAAACAGTGCACACTTTTCATGTCATTTGAAACTTTGTATGTTAGATCAGTATCTTAATTACGATGGACTCCCAGTATTCCCAGGACACTTCATACCCAATAGCCAGCTGATGTTCTGTCAGAGATTATATTTCAGAAACAAGACAACCTGTACAAACAAGATCATGACAAGTACAATGAATGAGTAATATATGCTTCAACAGAAACTGGGTCAAGAGGTCGCACACATTTTGTTTTCCAAGGCAGAAAACAGAGACAGAAAGGCATTAATTCATTACTTGAAATAAAGCTGAAATAAAATATAGTAGAAACTTTAAAGGTGCCATAGAATGGAAAACTGTATTTTCCTTGGCATAGTTGAATAATAACAGTTCTGTTCATGGAAATAACATACCATGAGCCTAAAACACCATTGTTTCCTCCTTCTTATGTAAATCTCATAAATAAAAAAGACCACTGAAAAACAGGCGAATCAGAACATAACACCGACTGTTACATAACAGTCGGGATCACTAATAGTTACACCCCGAACATTTGCATATACCCGCCCATGTTCTAGGCCAGCCGCCAGCCGAACCATCAGAAGTTCTGC
>JAFVLL020042611.1:0-33382 GCA_021397915.2 Tor tambroides | reverse complement strand
CACAAAAGTATAATTTACAGGTATATTTTTGATTAATAAAGGCTAATTTTCACACAGTTAGTTACAGAATGTTATGTTATGACTTCAAAACAATTTTAACATCCTGCACGATTTGAAACTGATACTTTTGAACATTATCGTCACATATACAGCTTCATATGCATGAGTTTTCTAATCTAGTAGATTTACTCGGTAGCTCATGCGATACGGCGTTGCACTTAGGTGATGAAAAGCTCCGATACGAATCCCCGTGAAACTACGGCTCGACTAAACAGCTCAAATTCGCATAAAGAAGTTAAAATAGCATGGATGCATCAGCGAATACTTTTTTTATATTACTTTTGCATTTGTTAACACTATTGGGTAGGTTTAGGTTTGGGTTTGGTGTAGGGGATATTTCCAACATGTTAGAGCATTAATCTTTAGCGACACTCACCGGATATTTGAATTCTGAATGGCCGCAAAACGTACCTAAATCAGCATAACAAAAACATAGCAATAAGTGCCTGTACCAACGTAATAAAAACGTGCCATGGTCACGTATTAAACGTGTGTTTTAGCGCCACTCTCTGGACATTTCACTTTGAAACTGCCGCGAAACGTACAGTAAGGTACATAATTACGGGGTTGCAGAAATGTATGTAGAGGCACGTATTTCCAATGAGCCTGGGTTGGTCTTTTCTCCCCCTATTGTGATGTATGATGCCTGTATGTGGGAAGCTCGTACCTACAAGTTGGACATTCGTTGTTGAGACATGTCATGCATACAAGCTGTAAACGTAACACGGACGTAGTCTACGCAAAACAAAAGATATCTGAATACAGAATTCACAAAAAATATTAATTTCTATTACTTATAGTACATAGTATAACTAAATGTTTTCGTTAGATAAATCAAACTGTGACTTTTGAGTGATTATCTTTACACCATTCACTAAAGACTTGCTTTCTACTAACTGATTTCTCTTCACTCATGTCGTTCCAAACACAAAAGAAGATATTTTGAAGAATTTTGAAGAACCAAACAGTTGTTGGTCCCCATTGACTTCCATAGTAGGAAAATATATAATATGGAAATCAATGGGGACCATCAACGGTTTGATTACCAGCATTCTTCAAAATATCTTCTTTTGTGTTCAACATAAGAAAAAAACAGGTTTGGAAGGACATGAGAATGAGTAAATGATGGGTGAACTATTCCTTTAACGGATACCTGAGTGAAACATCTTCTTGAGCAAGAAAAATAATATAGGATGGGATTTCCACTTGGAACTGACTGGATCATTGAGTTGATGTCATTTGCTGTTTGCTGTCATTATTACGTTATTTGAAATGGTTGCTGGTGGGGAAAGATTTATATTCGTCTAGCTATTGGACAACCTTACTGCCTAGCCTTCGTGTTGGTATACACGTCACCAGAGAAAAGACTTTGTTTTGAGGAGCCAGACACATTGATGCTTTTGATCAAAGAATGCTTGTTTCCTTGTGTGGACACTTGTACTTGGATAAACCATATATAATAAACACTGCAGCATTCAATAACAAAAAGTCAATTCTGATTTCATAAGCACATCTAATATCTCTGATATATTTCTGTGTCTAAAGCATGTGAGATTTTGGATGAACCACATAGTATTGAGAAGAATTCTCAGCTATTCAGTCAAGTAGGGAATATCTTAAATTTTAACCTACTTAATTTTCTCATGTTATAATTTTGCCAAAATTAAAAATTGTTGTTAAATCAATTGCTGATAGGACAATAATAAAATGGACATCAGATTATTATTATTTTTTAAAATTCAGACTTATTTAAAATGATTTTAAATGTTAATGAGTGATCAATCACCATACCCATGTTTACCTGTATATCCACTTGTGATCAGTTTGTCTGATGCAAATGTTAATAACAGGTGTAAAAGTGGTCAAAGTAACATCATATGTCTGCTTACCACATGCACATGCTTCTTCATCAACGATATTTTTGCAAACCCCATTACTCCGCAGAGAGATGCGGGACAAGTCTGATAGACGCTTATGAATATGCAAAAAGAGAGATCTCATGAAAGATGGCCCCACAACTTTGAACTGGGCTCCCTTCTAAACAAATATTTGCATATTCATAAATATTTCAGCACTGACCTAGAACTAGATGTTGCATTTTGGAGCGATTCTAAGAAGACCTATTATACCAAACAGATGCATGAGCAGCAACATGGGAGAAATGAATAATTGAATCAGCTGCACTCTTTACCAGATTTAACCCCAAGCACTCCAGAATTAAAAAAAAAAAGTATCTGGCCATCATGAATAAGCACATGAGGACAGCTGGCCATCTATCACCCTTGAAATCAAATCACTGTGGCTGGAAACACTCTGCAGGCTGCATATAGATTAGGATTAGGAAGTCCCGGTGCGAGGGAGATATTAATCCCTGCTGCAATGAAAGTGTCTTGTTAATCACTTACTGGTGACAGAGATAAAATGACCTAATATGGAAATATGACAGATCAAGCAACATGATTCTCAGTGATAATGTGGGGAAAATGTGGTGGAATTATGAAATGTGTAATGTGTATCCTGTCTGTTTTTATTTCTATTAGGCTGCAAGCTTTGAGGTCATCAAGGTCAATCTGATATCCTACACAGCTCACGTGTGTTACTGTATCACAGGGCAGTGCAGCCCTGGTTTCAGCTTTGACCTGCCCTTGACTGTATTCCAGAGCAAATCCGCAGCATTCCCTAGCTGCAGGTGTTCAGGGTAGATTTTGGAGAACTAACTCGCCGTGCATAAAAGCTATACAGGTAGGGCTTTCCCTCCTGCTATTTTAAACAGGATCTACATTCGCTGTAGACACAGGAAACAGCCACCTCTTGAGTATTGCCCGTTTTGCTTAATGGGATTTATTGTCCGTCTTTACACATCAAATAAAAGAGGTCATGGAATCAAAAACAGACAAAGTTCTGGACCTCATTAACTTTTAATCCCAGTTTTCTCTTAAACTGGTTGTACCCAACCAGATTCACCCGCTGACTTTGAGGATGGAGACTGCAAGTCAGCAGATTTTGCCCCGAGCTTTATGGCAGATGAAAGCAGAGCTCTGATGCAAGAGGACAGCAGGACCTCTGATATCTGCTTTTCACTCAAACTCACCAGACTTTGCCCTCTGATAAAAAGAAGCTGGTTTTAAAACATCATATGCTTAACATAGTGTTTTAATATTCTCCGCTTGTGACAGAAAAACTCACACTGAACAAGCTTTAAACAATTAAGCATTAAAGTTCTAGCTTTGTGCTTTTGTGTATTAATTTGCACATGAAGAAAACCTAGGGGTGGCTGCAGGGTCCCCAGACAATTTTTAGTGAGCTGAGATTTGATCATCTACATTAGACAATTATTTAATCTGCCATTATATTCTATTACTAATGATTTAGATGTAGGCGAGCCTGTGACTCATCTGTCACCTTTATCTCTCTCTCTCACACACACACACACTTGTTCAAGTCTGGCTGGCATGGTTGTGTTGCTCCCACAGAACAGAATTTTACTCCACTGGATCTGTTCTGCTTCGCTGGGCTCCTTTCGTTCACCACAGAGCAGACTTTGGCTGAATTAAATCTTATAATTATTAGGCCAATTAATTTTTCTACTCATCCGAATCTAATTCCCTTTTTCTGGTGTCTTTCTCTCTTTTCTTCCTCCTTACAACAAGAAACATACAGTATACAACTGCTGAAAAGTCTCTTATGGTCAACTGAAAATACAGTAAAAAGAGTAATATTGTGAAATTTACCAATTTACAATTTAAAATAACTGTTTTCTATTTGAATATATTTTAAAATATAATTTATTCCTTGCAAAGCTTAATTTTCAGCAGCCATTAGACTGGATGTTTATATATACAAAAAATATACATTAACTTTATCCATCCAATTACCTTTAACTTAATATGATTCTGTTAAAACAGCTGCTCTTCCATGATTATAGTTGACCTAAAAGAGGAAAAACTGAATGTAGATAACAGTTTAACAGCTATTTGCTGTTGTGTCTCTTTGGCAAAGCTTAGAATGCAACTCATACTTCCGTTGCTTATGAACTGTGTTCTGATAGGTGTTGGAAAACAAAAGCATATGAAACCATGTTTGTGTAGCTGGATTTAAAATTGCGACAAAAGAACACGGCTTACCAAGTATCTGCATAGCTCATCACAGAAATCGTGACTAACTGGTTTGTGCCGTATATTTCCCCACTCTGGAAATGTGGCATAAACCACACAACCTATAATTCACTATAACCAACCATAAATCAGAAATGTATTTCTGAAAGAATATGATCATTTCCACAAATAGGGTACAAAATAGGCCCATAAAAACATTGTTTCATCAAATGATCAGTGAATGGCGCTGCTCAGCCTTTAGTAATGTTGACTGTTAGCATCAAAAGAGCTCAGTTTAACATTATTATTATTATATTAATATTATTTTAATTTTTGCAACTATTTCTAAATATCTAAAATGAATTTAAAAACCTGATTTGTATGATTCTTTTTTGTAGTAATAATATTTATTCATTAAAAAAAGCACTGCCTCATATTTGCTTAATGAAATCCAATATTTGTTGCTCACTAATTTTGGTGTGCTGATTCCAAAAAATAAGCCTGTTCTGGAATGGCATACTTTCTCAGTCCATATTGCAGCATTTTTGATTTTGACAACCGACAACCACAAAGATATAATTCCCATCATCACCTGAACCAGAGCTATTTGTTCAATTCATATAGATTTTCACATGTATGAAAGATTCTGAAAACATAATATTATACCTAATCCTGATTTCAAGGTTGGAATTATGGCCAGTGACAGAAGAAAATGCAGATATGACCAAAATGTTTTCTGCTACATCTGTGGGTGTAACTATAGGCTTTTTTTTGTAATTATACATGTTTTTATGAAGTGATTTGAATACCCATTTAAACAATTATGTCCAAATTATGACTGATTTTTACATGTTGGATACAGTTCAGAAGGATATAGTTGACAACCCAAATGTGATGCTATGATTATTCCCCCCTACACTATTAGTATATTCAGACAAGTGTCACGCTGACCCTTATTAAAAGTGAACTCATTCCAACTCATTCTGCTAGGCCCTGCTGCTTCCTTCAAAGTACTGCATCATTTGATGAATGAATCCAGTTCTTTAGAGGATTGCAGTAATACTCGGTCATTAAAATTAAGTGGACAAGTACACCCCCATGAGATGAAACATTTACCATTGAAGATTTTGTAGTATCAACATGTTCTGCTGGAGCATAAAATGAGTGTGAATCTAAGCCGTGTTGGTTAACTAAATCCTTCACATTCAGATACTGGCATCTGTGAATGCACGCACGCACACACACACACACACACACACACACACACACACTTCCTTTTTAGCCTACATTATCCCTTCTAATCATTTTGTGGCTTGCTGTCCTCTATTTTTAGCTTCTCTCATGCTCTGCGTCACAAACCAACCTAATGTCATTTCCTATCTAATCACGATCAATACATGTATTAATACTGCCTATCTCTCAACCAAAAGAGACCGACTGCTAATTTCTGCCCTTGTAGTTGAAGGTGAACATTTCTTCAATTTGAACACCATTTATTGCTATTTTTCGGACAGTGAAGAGACAAGTGCTGCTCTTCATCCTAAAAGCCTTTTCATGAACAACACCTGATCTCATGAGTAGAATAGTTTAGCAAGGAATAGTTTGCAGTCTTCTGAAGGCTCTGTCATAATTTGCTTTTATAGAGGTATAAATTATCTCTCCTGACCTGGATTCCCATGAACTTTATATAATGAGATGCCAGACAGACCTACTTGGTAAAAAAGATGAAAGAAATATGATGAACAGGGTAAGATAGTACCCTAACTGAAATGTTGGACTCATACTCGAACTTGGATTGCAATTATGAATGAACTTGGATTCAGGAGGACTTGGACTCAAACTTGACTTGGACTCTATATTTTGGACTATGAAATTACAGTACAGAACAGACAAATTCATGTCATGTATACAGTAACATGAAAGATAAAGAAAAAGTAACAGCATAAAATTAAAGGTATAAAAAAGACAATAATAAAGGTTTCTGACTCAGATTCAATTGGTTAAGGACTAGGACTTGACAAGTTGGACCCAATACTCTTTAACATAAAGGAAGATTTTTAAAGAATGTGGGTAACCAAACAGTTGCTGGTCCCCACTGACTATGGAAAGGAAAAACAACTTGAAACAACTTGTCTGGTGAGTAAATGATAAAATTTTCATTTTTGAAGAAAAAAACAAACAAACTCTCTTTAAGTTTGCACTTACAATGGGCCCTTTTCACTTTTCAAGGTCTCTCAGAAGTGGAAGTTACCATAGTTGGGCAAACTTCAATAGTGGTGAATGGAAACTTCAATACATGGAATTTTCGCATTCTCATTTGCACAAGTAAAAATCATAATTGCATTATTTTCATTCTCTTTTTTTTCAAAAGAGGAAAACATATTGAAAGATTGATTCTGCTGGTCAGAAGAGAGAAAAATGTCAGTTTTTGCCATCCCTCAGCCAATGTTTTTGAAACATTCACACAGCATCATTAACATTATTACCTTAATGTCAAGGCAATAAAACACAAAGTATAGTGTTTTAAATGTACTTAAAAATAAAATAAAAATATAAAAACTTTGCTACACTGAAAAAAATAATTTTGATTTTGAATTTCTAGTAAATTTCACTAACGGTTACAAACCAATAGCAAGTAATAGTTCTGTTAATAACATTTAATACAAGTTCTGAAATAGTATTTCCTTGTAAAACTTATAGTAATTTTTGTTTTATTTTCAACTTTGAAAAATAAAACATTTTTACAGTGTAGATTTAAAATGTTAATAACTGTGCAAACCTGTATGTGAAAGGGGTCCATGGGGCAACGCTTTGGGAAGGGTTTTAAAAACCAAAATGTACAGATTTTATTTTGGTTTTGGTTCATATACCAAAATGTTTATTTGTGTCATACAGTAGATCATTCCAGTTGTTTTAAACTGTAAATCTCTGTTATCATTGCATGTGTGAAGCAAATTTACATGGTTTTCTGGGTTTGTGTAGTCATGACAGGAACATACTGTGTCTGGTATATATTTTCAAAATAATGTTTACATGTCTTGTAGACTACAGGCATGAGGCAAACATTATTTTCTATGGAGAAATATTGAGCTGAACTTAACATTGAACCTGGAAAATTCCTGTAAGAGCAAACTTTAGAGATACTGCTTTAAAGTTGAAATAACTAGAGATAAAAAATTAAGAGTGTGTGTAGAATCATGTTGTCCATACTGCTGGAAACATTTCAGTTTTGGGATTCATAATCCTGGATGACTAAGCCTTAAAGAAAATAGACAGTAACATGATCCAAAGCTCAGCAGTAAGACTATCTCACTGCAAGCGTAAATCTGAGAGTTGCTCTGGGTGCTGATTATATTCTACAGTAATGGGATAATTCCAGCATTTCTTTTGCTAAGACCTGATATGACACCATGGTGAGTGAGTCAGTGAGTCAGGCATGGCACAAACTCACACTAAAGTGTCATTTAAATAGACTGCTATTATTTTAATGTAAAGCATATTTTAATTACTATAGATCACCTCCCACCCCCAAAAAAAGCATTTTTAGACTTTTTATATAATTAAAAAATTAAAATATAAATTACAGGTGCATCTCAAAAAATTAGAATATCATTTTTTTTTTTTTATTGGAACTTATTTCAAAAAGTGAAACTTTCATATATTCTAGATTCATTACATGTAAAGTAAAATATTGCAAAAGTTTTTTTGTTTTAATTTTGATGATTAGAGCTTACAGCTCATGAAAGTCAAAAATCCAGTATCTCAAAATATTAGAATATTTCCTAAGATCAATCAAAAAAAAAAAAAAAGATTTGCAAAACAGAAAAGTTCAAGTTCTTTAAAGTATGTTCATTTATGCACTCAATACTTGGTCGGGGCTCCTTTAGCTCCTTTAACTCCAGCATCAGTGAAGAGTGGCATGGAAGCGATCAGCCTGTGGCACTGCTGAGGCACTACTGAGCCTTCAGCTCGTCTGTATTGTTGGATCGTCTGTTTCTCATCTTTCTCTTGAAAATATCCTATAAATTCCATATGGGGTTCAGGTCAGGCATGTTGGCCGGCCAATCAAGCACAGTAATATCATGGTCAGAAAACCACTTGGAAGTGGTTTTGGCACTGTAAGCAGGTGCTAAAGTCCTGCTGGAAAAGGAAATCAGCATCTTCATAAAGCTTGTCAGCAGATAGAAGCATAAAGTGCTCTAAAATCTCCTGGTAGACGGCTGCATTGACTTTGGACTTGATAAAACACAATGGACCAACACCAGCAGACGTCACGGCACCCCCTAATCATCACTGACTTCGGAAGCCTCACACTGGACTTCAAGCAGTTTTGATTCTGTGCCTCTCCAGTCTTCCTCCAGACTCCAGACCTTGATTTCCAAATGAAATGCAAAATTTACTTTTATCTGAAAAGAGGACTTTGGACCACTGAGCAACAGTCCAGTTCTTTTTCTCCTTAGCCCAGGTAAGATGCTTCTGACAATGTCTCTGGTTCAGAAGTGGCTTGGTAGCCCTTTTCCTGAAGACGTCTGAGCGTGGTGACTCTTGATGCACTGACTCCAGTTTCAGTTCACTTCTTGTGAAGCTCTCCCAAGTTTTTAAATCGGCTTTGCTTGACAGTATTCTCAAGCTTGCGGTCATCCCTGTTGCTTGTGCACCTTTTCCTACCCAATTTCATCCTTCCAGTCAACTTTGCATTTAATATGCTTTGATGCAGCACTCTGTGAACAGCTAACCCTTTCAGTAATGACCTTCTGTGACTTATCCTCTTAGTGGAGGGTGTCAATGATTGTCTTCTGGACCATTGCCAAGTCAGCAGTCTTCCCCATTATTGTGGTTTCAAAGAACAAGAGATACCCGGAATTTATACTGTAGGGATGGTCATGGTGGGGCAGTCGTGGCTTAATGGATAGAGAGTCTGACTTGTAACCCGAAGGTCGTGGATTCGAGTCTCAGGTCTGGCAGGAATAGTTGGTGGGGGGAGTGAATAACCAGCGCTCTCTCTACCTTCAATACTATGACTGAGGAGAGACCCTTGAGCAAGGCACCAAACCCCCAACTGCTCCCCGGGCACCGCAGCATTGGCTGCCCACTGCTCTGGGTGTGTGTTCACGGTGTGTGTGTGTTCACTACTGTGTGTGTGCGCACTTGGATGGGCTAAATGCGGAGCACAAATTCCGAGTATGGGACACCATACTTGGCCACACGTCACTTCACTTTCACTTTTCACTATCTAATGAAGCTCAAATGTAAATATTCTAATATTTTGAGATACTGGATTTTTGACTTTCATGAGCTGTAAGCTCTAATCATCAAAATTAAAACAAAAAACTTTTGAAATGTTTTACTTTACATGTAATGAATCTAGAATATATGAAAGTTTCACTTTTTGAAATGTTACAATAAAAAAATGAACTCTTTCTCGATATTCAAATTTTTTGAGATGCACCTGTATAATATAATTTTTAGAAATACTACTGCTATTACTACTATTATTCATTACTATTACTATTATTAAATGGAAGACACCCACAACTGTCATGGGGGGATTCAGCTATGACGTTTGAAACGGTGATGGTGAGTGAATCCTCGAATACGCCAGTGCACATAACCTCATCATCTTGAAGACATACTTCTGCAAGCAGCCATCCCATCTCGTTACCTACTACAGTGGCAACAAGAAGTCACAAATTGACGGTTGCAGCCCAACATCATCCAGTCATCTGCAAGCTTGACATTGAACCACCAAAAGAACATAAAAAAAGAATGAAATGGGCAGGTTTGCATTAAATGGTGGAGGTTCAAAAAAAGAGGTCAAAGTCATCATGTGCATCCATCTGCTGCCCATCACGATAGCTGTAGAAACATGCAGACAAGTTGAACAAAGGACTGGCGAAGCAGTATGCGCAGAACTTGGCATGACTATGCCAGGATGACGGCAGGTTGACAAGGAAGTATGGCTGTGGACAGATGAAGTCAAGACAGAAGTCCGCAAGAAGAAACATCTCTCACTGACAAGATCTGTGAAAACTGGCAGAAGTATCACAATCTCCTCATGAATGTCACCGTTTCTGTTAGTTTGGATTTTCAGTTTGCACCTTTCCCCCTGGTCTGTTCGTTGTCATGGTTATTGATTTGATTTCATCATTCTGTTCAGGTGTGTGGTTAGTCACATTTGGTTTGTTACTGTCAGTTCAGTTTGAGTTGGTTGGTTATAATTTGTACCTCACATGTGCTGGTTGTGGATTACCTGTGTCTTGTGGAATAAATACCCTATTTAAATTGATCTTCTTCTTCGTCTGCCTCTACTTTCAATCTCACAGAAGTGTGTGAGAATAACTGACCAGAAAGAAAGTAAAGCGGCGTGATTTACCCTCATTTATTTTTCATTTTTGTCAGTGTTTTTGTTTTTTGGTCCCTTTATGGATCACTTTGCTGCCGTTCTCCTGCTTTGCCTTTAGCAGGGGTACCACTCCCTTGAGGAACATATGAAAGAATTCCTTAGTCTCACACTTCTGACCACCTTCCCGGACGACTGCCTGAGCATGATCTTACACACCAAACTGAACACTTCTACACGTGTGCAGTTGTCCAGGGAGGGTCCTCGAGGGAGCTTTGCTGAGTATTAGAGTGGGTGCTGGTGTCCTGTGGATCGCCGATGACAGTGGACTTCGCCAAAAACTACACCAGCTCCACTCCGGACCCAGAGCCCGGGCGACTATCACCCTGCTGTGTGGAGCATAAGCCAGAGTCCACCGCAGACTGAGAGCCAAAGCCTGCCGCGACCGACAAGCCATCACCAGAAGGAGCGACAGAGCTGAGGATCACCCTAGAGCCGGAGCCTCTTCAATCGTCTGACCAGGTGTGAGAGCAGGCGACAATGCACGCGACAGTGGATGAAAATGTGGAGAGCGAGGGTGCAGAGAAAAGCCCCATCCACTGTACCACTGCCGAGGGTGAGCTGAGGTAGAACTCAGGATTAAATAGACTTTTATTCTGATATCCACAGTCTTCTTCTGTCAACGTCTGAAATCTTTGCCTATTCCTGTTATGGCCAAGGAAGCCGTTTTTCTGAACTCCCTGTTTGTTCTGAAACAACTATGGAGGTCATTCCCCTGTCAGAGGCTCTTCCTGTAATGGGAGTTGCCATATTGTCTGGGCTACACATGCCGCCACTGCTCCTCCCGAAGTGGTGCCATCCACCTCTTAACTGTCTGTCTGTCCCACGGAGGTCATGCCTGAACTGTCTGCCTGCCCTGGATTATCTGCCTGTCCTGTCACATTCCCCTATCTGCTGCGCTCCCTGTGCTGGGAGTCGTGCTTTGGTATGTGTGGGCTGCATACACCTGCCCAGAAAACCCTGTCTGTCACGTATTCTCTTCCAGCCTCCCTCTCACACCTCCTTTCACTGTCCCTTGTCTTTGTGCGCTGTTTGCTATAACTAAGCATGATGGGGAGGTTGACTAATTAATATTAATAATAATAATAATAATAATAATTAGTAGTAGTAGTAGTAGTAGTAGAATTATGTGTGTCCCCAGAAGTACCCCCAATAGCATTATTTCTAAAAATTCGTCGTCTTCTCCATCTTCTTCTTCTTCTTCTTCGTCTAACTATATAAAATGCTGGATGCTCTACATTGGCTTCTATTGTTTAATAATAAAGCTAATTATTTTTTTCTAATCTTAACCCAAACTCTACCACTAAAAAAACACATGATGTTCTACTATGTTTCTGAAAACTTGAACTTTGTGCCCTTTCAGAAACTTTCACCAAATAACTACTTTTTCTGTCCCCTAAGTATGGGTATGTTTGAAACGCATACACATAATTTATATTTGCCATTATAAGCCAGTTTAATAATATCCCAGTCCTCATTATTAAGATTAGGAAAGTAGAACACTCACATGTATTCATATACACACGGGTATGCAATATGCCAACAGATAATATTGGAGCTGCCCCTCCTCCACACATGCATATGTACACACATATTAGGATGATAAACAACTGCAACCCACAAACACACGAGCTAGCTTAATAAGCATCCAGATATCATGAATTCACATCATGCTATTTAGCAAACTGCGCTCTTCTGATAACAGATGCTCCCTGGGCTGGGCAGCTGTAACTGGGTGCAGATAAGACGTAATTATAACTGTTATTAAACAGATGAAGATAGCCTGTATGTGGTGGCCGTGATTGTGTGTTGAGTTTGGAGATCAGACGGAGCAGGTTATGTGGGTTACCTTAAAATGAGGTGTGCATAAGAGTGTAAATCGTTTTACTGCATATGTGTTGTGTGCAATTGAGGTAAAATGTGAGAGTGTGCATGTGTGAGAAGCATGTTCAGTACAGTAGAAGATGATATTTTGCACTCTGGGGTATAGCTTCTCGGAGGTGGAACAACATTGCAGGAAATTATTAATATTATGTATCATAATATTACCATAATATTATGTAAAAATGATGTGCATCACTAACCTTATGCAATTTAATTAGAGTAATTATGGGTTTATAAATACATTTGTTCAATTGGTGGTGTGCTTTTAAAGGAATATGATGGTGAAATTGGTTTGGCTGTTAAGGAAATTTTGTGCTCTTGAACTACCTAGAGCAAAACAGCTCAATAATACACAATTTAAATAGACATCATCTTGATGGATGATGGTTGAGTGTTAAACTGTGTCCTAAAACTGAAACAGCATACAAATCTTATATAAATTATAACAAATATATATATGTATATATATACACACACACACACACACACACACACTCACATAAATGTATATGTATATGTAAAGTGAAAATGAAGTGACGTGTGGCCAAGTATGGTGACCCATACTCGGAATTTGTGCTCTGCATTTAACCCATCCAAGTGCACACACACACAGTAGTGAACACACACACACCGTAATAGTGCTGCGGTGCTGAAGGGGGCAGTTAGGGGTTAGTTGCCTCCAGGGTCTCCTCAGTGTGGTATTGAAGGTGGAGAGACTGCTGGTTATTCACTCACCTACAATCCCTTAGCAGGATACAGAGACTTTCAAACCACGCGACCTTCTGGTTACAAGTCTACTCTCCTATCCATTAGGCCGGGCTGACCACCTCCCACCCGTATGTATATATATATATATATATATATATATATATATATATATATATATATATATATATATACATATATATATATATATATATATATATATATATATATATATATATATATATATATATATATACACACACACACACACACATAGTTTGAAAATATTTATTTTTTTTTTTTTTTTTAAATATTAAAAACACTGGTACTATGAAGAGGTCTCTCATCCAGAAGACTGTAGTAAGGATCAAATAATGAGTTTATGCGTATATTTATGTCTTATGCATATTATGCTGTATATGCTATATATAATATGCATAAGACATAAATATACGCATAAACTCATTTGATCCTTACTACAGTCTTCTGGATGAGAGACCTCTTCATAGTACCACTGTTTCTTTAATAATAAAAAATATATATATATATATATATATATATATATATATTAGGTGGCCTTAACTACTATGTACTTACACTGAAATTAATCATTTGATACAATGCACGTATTGTGTACATACATGTTTTTACATTGTACCTATATATTTAAAAATACCTATGTGTAATTACATCTGTAATTAATTTCTGTAATTACATTTATAATTACACTGTTGACCCATCCCTTACACCTTAACCCACCCTTAAACCTACCCATACCCTTAAACCTACCCATACCACCAAACCTGTCATTAACCTTAAACATATCCCACCTCAATAGCAGCAAAAGTGTTTTGAAATACAATATGACCACAATAAGTACATTGTACTTATTTTTTGTTGTAAGTACATAGTGGTTAAGGCCACCTAATATAAAGTGTGACCTATATATATATATATATATTCAAACATGCATAATAACAAACTTCAGGTTCCAACTTTATGTATGTATGCATGTATTTATTTATTTTAATGATCCTAATTTATAAGTAGACTTGTTATAAACTGACTTTCTGAAGAGGTTAATCACTGTGCCAGTTTCAAATATTAATCATTGCTCTTGAATTTTATTTTATTTATTTATTTTTTTTGGAGTGCAATTTTCAAATGCCATTCAAAAATATGGAAGCAGATGTAAAAAAAAATTAGGCACAGCAACTTTAAAAAGGCCTGCTCCACAGATAAAGATATTGTATGGCTTCAGAAAATTTGCACAGGCAGAATGAACGATGGTGTTTTCGGAGCCTGACAGTAGATCATTGTCCACTTTTATTGAACGGAAATGAATGAAATCAGCTTGGACATCCTGGATTAGTTTGGTCTTGGGAAACAAATGGAATCCTCCAAAAAAGCTGAATACAGCACCAGAGTGATGTTTGCTGTTTAAATGATGCTAAAAGTCGCTAGAGTGATGTTTCTTTATAAAGAGTATGTTGGTTTGGGAAGCCTGTTTGCGAATATTGGAAATCATTATTATTTATTTATTTATTTATTTATTTGCACTTCCATTTGATGTTGCTAGTGGCACAGAAATTACATACTGTTATTTACAATGACATGACAGAAACAAATATGTTCAGTCATTAGGTTTGTTCACTGAGCACATTCACTGACAGGTGAGAAATCACTACATGTGTACATGATAACACCTTCAGGCAGCGTTTTAGTCTGATACAAAAAAAAAATGCTCTTGAGTAGTGGGTTATACTGTAGGTATTTGGATCAGCAAGTTGTATTTATTGAGAGATGGTCATTGTTTCAAAATATATGTTGAAGTGGTGTAAGGGGCAACTGCTACATTGGCTGTCAAAGAGCAGCACGTATCTTAGTCATCAATCTCTTAAATCACCATCAATGCATTATTTAGAGTGAAGTCCAGTCATTTATTAACATGTGCAAGCGTATATTTTTAGCATCTGGGAGAGAAGAAAGAGTATGCTTGCATGAAAGGTTAATTGGGTCACGGTGGGCAAAGCCAGCTCATCTGCTCAAATTGGACTATTTGCATGGGTGTATAGTTGTGTGTAAAAAGAAGTGGTTCTCAGTTTTTGAAAATTAGTTCCACTTTGAAACTACAAAAACTTTTTCACAGTCATTTTGCTATACTAATTGTCGATCAGTATTCTTTCCAAATTTTGCATTTAATGTAATGCAAAACACTACATTATATTAGTCATGTAACATATGCTTATATCCAAAGCATGGTCAGAAATACATTTTTCCATTAAGGTGCAATAATAGTCCTGGAATCGATTTTTAAAGGTATTTTTATACCTTTGTAAGGGCAATTTTTATAATTACATTATTAAATGTATCTGTGTTGTCTTTTCTGTCAAATACTTAAAGTACCTCTATTATGGGTAATGAAAGGTTCATATTTTGGCTGGGAGTCCCCAACAATAGGTTGACATGCATGCAAGGTCAAAAAACACTTTCATTGTCTTATAATATGAGTTTGCTTTTACCTTACTTGCTCAACGACTCCCAAACGATTCGCTCAACGATTCATTTTTCGGTAACAATTTATTTTGATGGTTCCTTTTGAACATTCTGTTGACACTAAGTAATGTTGCAACTACATGTCAACAAACTGTCATTAGAGTATTAGTAGACTGTCTGCTAACTCTTTATTGTGATGGTCTCCCAACAGACACTCTACTGACTGTAAGTAACTTTGCAAGTACGTCAACATTCTAACCCTAACCCTATACACTACTAACACTCTAATGAGAGTTAGTAGAAATGTAGGTGCAATGTTACTTATAGTCAACAGAATGTGTTAAAGGGACCATCAAAATAAAGTGAAACCCATTTTTCCCAACCTCTCCTTTGCATGACACTAATCTGCGGTGATTGGTCCGATTGGTCTCATTTTCATTTCATCATGCCTGTAATGCCTGATAAATCAGCTGTGAGTGCAGTGCCACTTTGTGTAGAGCGTTACCAGGGAAACCGCTATTTTACTGCCCATAAAGGCTGCACCTAGTGGCAAAGAATGAATTTGCACTTTCATTCAGACCAACAAGTGGGCGGGCAATATGCTAATGTTTCATGTCAACGTCAACATGAAACTGCTTGAGATTCCTTTTATAAACGACTTGATTCAATGATTCAGAGTCGACTCTTTCTTTTGAGAAACAATAAGTTTATGGTGCATGGTGCACTTTCAGATTTAAAACTTTGCAGGATGTTTTCATTCACTTAGTGCTGTGTTACACACCGCATGAAAGGTAATTTTCAAAAATCCATAATAGGGGCACTTTAAACTCAATCAGCTGCTTCAGTCAATCAGAATTCTATAAACTTTTACAAATAAATACCTACATCAAAAGCCATCTTCACACTGCAAAGTTGGAAAAAAAGCTGTGTCTGACATGGCATTTATTACAGAATGTTTAATGCTGCTCTAAGGTGGCATATACAGCAATTTCATAAAGTAAATAGCCTACGTAAATAATAAAATGAACAAATCAGGAACTTAGTACTGCAATTTCATAATAACTGTTAACTGATGCTCTTGATATTGTAATAATAAGTATTAATAGAATACATTAAAAATAAACATTTTTGGGGAAAGAGTATATATTCAGTCATATTCTGGCTACCCAGACAAAATCTAAATGTAATGCTGTGGCCTAATCTACACTTTTCATTCATTTTCACATTTCACTTTAATCGTGACAGCCATAGTATATTTAGTTCATTTTCATTTTTAGTTTCAATTTCTTTTCATCTTTAATCGATCCAAATATAATGCTTGACCTATTTCACTTTTATTTGACATTTGGAGGTAAATTTTGACACTTTGCTAAAGATCATCATTGGACTCGTTTTTTTGTAAAACAAATGAACACATGCACACACAAATGAGATGTAAAACATTCAGAGAAAGAGATCTTAGCTTTCAATGCCTTTCCCTTAAGATGTGACATCATATGGACAAATGACTTCCTTCTGTTCTTAGATGAATTTCATCTGCGGTATAGGCTATCTTGATTTTATAGCTTTTCTCTTTAGTTCTGTCTTCACACAGTAGATCTGTGCTAATAATAGGGGAAAGCAATGACACTGGGTGAGTTTTAACACTATACAAATAGTTGAACCTAATAGAAAATGATTACAGGGTGAAATAATTGTAATACATGACCAATTATCTCCTGAGGTGACAGTACTCTGTGTAAAAATATATATATTTTAAAAAATTTCCAATGTGATTTGCAAGTATTCATAAATGTGTGGTTCTTGCAGACCCTACACCTTTGTGTTTTGTACATTATCAATCTATTGACAAAGATATTGGTATTATACACCTATAGATATTGATTAAATAGGTGTAATTGATTGTATTTAAACAATCAGATTAAATATTCAGTGCCATCACAACACAAATACATACTAGAAACAATAAAAATCGATGACAATCAAAATAACAGGAAGGAAGAGCGGGAAACAATGACAGTGTCTAAATGGAACCATAATGTGTGAAAGAAGGGTGAGATAGAGGAGCAAGTGTCAGGACTGGTGGCAAAACAGACCAAGGGGGAAATTAATGGTGGAAAGAGCCACAGAGGAGTTGATGGTGGAAGGAACCATGGAGGAGCAAGGCCAAAAGCTACGGTGATGAGCAGCCAAGGTGGAGATAAAGGAAAGAAGGAGCACTAACAAGCTGAAGGGGTGAAGGAACAAGGTGCAGCTGAAGGCCTGGAACTGACTTAGGGACAGGTGTTGGAACTGGCTCACACACATGGTCAGACTGGGCGGCAGGCTTTTCCTCTGGGATGGACCTGGCTGCAGACTCTGGCTCTGTTGTGGACATAGGCTCTGGCTCAGGGTCCATGGTGGGCTCAGGTCCACCTTCCATAATAGGCTTGGTGAGAAGATGGACAGTCTGACTTGGAGTACAGTGAGATCCTTCTCTCTTTCGCCTATGGTGAAGATGGATCCATTTTGTAGAAGCACTCAGTCATTTAACATCCCTCGAGGGCCATCTCTGAGCAGGCGTGCTTTCATTTGAGCTAAGTCTTGCCCAGAAAAACACACAGAGACTGTCATTGTTGTAATGGATGTGACAGATGAGATCTACAAACCTCTGTGTGTGCTCCTCAAGGGAGCAATCTTCCTGTGAAAGGAGGAGGATTTGAACAGCTGCAAGATCCATGAATCCTTTCTTTGGTGAAGTATTCTGTTATGTACAAAATGAGGAAAGAAGACAAAAGTATAGCAGAGCAGATCCAAATTAGTGTAGTAGTTGTAGTAGTGTAACTTGAAAGTAACTTAAAAATGTATATGTAATATAAGGGATTTGTAGATTTTGTGTTCCAGCTGAGCATACATAAGGACTTGAGTGTATATCTTTCTCTTTGCTTCTTATAAGTATTAAACATAATAAATATTTAATATCCATAAAAATTATGACCAAATGATGACCAACTAACCAACTAACTAATAACCTGTAAGACTGATATCCCAGATATCCCAGGAGACCTATTGTCGCCTACATAGGTATCTTTTACAATAATGTCAACAGCAGGTCCTCCAGTTCTCTGACATTGCAGGATGGTGGTGATGTATTACAAACTCACATTTCCAAACCACAAATGTTCGATTGGGTGAATTTGGAGGCCAAGGCATTAATAGGTCCGTGCACAACTTTTGATACGTACTCACTACAGTGGCACGAGAACAACCCACAAAGTGCACAATTTCCAACATTGAAGTTCCGAATTGCCATGCCCATGCCATCACAATTCGTCCTTTATCAAACTCTGATAGTTTGACAGCTTTTCCCATTTTGAACACTCTATTGACTGAAAGCACCTGGTACATAATTTGCTCATTGCTCTAGGCTGGATGTGGTCATAATGTAATGGCTCATTGGTGTATACAGGCCTACTGCATATACAGTGCCTTGCGAAAGTATTCATACCCCTTCATTTTTTAAAATGATTTGTTATGTTGCTGCCTTATGTTAAACTGCTTTAAATAACTTTTTTCCACATCAATCTACTCTCCACACATTACAATGGCAAAGCAAAAACAGGCTTTTAACATCTTTGCCTGTTTATTATTACTAAAAAACTTAAATGATTCCATTGTATTCCAAGTATTCAGACCCTTATCTGGGACAGATAAAATTTAGCTCAGGTGCATTCATATTGCTTGTAGAAGTTGCTACACTTCGAGTGAAGTTAACCTGTGGCAAACCTGTGGCACATGTCTTAATAAAAGGTCAGCTAAAAATATCAGAGCAAAACCCAAGCCCTGAGGTAAAAAACAAACAAACAAACAAAAAAAAAACGCAAGTATAGTTTAGAAACAGGATTGCATTGAGCCACACATCTGGGGCAGAGTTCAGAAAAAATCTGCTGCATTGAAGCTTCACAGAAGCATGTAGTTTGAAACAACCAGGACTCTTCCTAGAGTTGGCCTCCTGGCCAAACTGAGTAATTGATGGAAAAGGGCTTTGGTTAGAGTGGTGGCCAAGAATGGATGGTCACTCTAGTTGAGCTCCATGATCATATGTGGAGATAGGAGAAACCTACAAAAGAACAAACATCACTGCAACACTTCACCGATCTGGACTTTACGGCAGTATGGCAAGACTCAATACTCTCTTCAGTGAAGACACATCAAAACACACTTGAAAAAAAAAAAAAACACCTGAAGGACCCTCAGACTGTGAGAAACAAGATTATCTGGTCTGATGAACCTCAATTCAAAGCATCATGTTTGGAGGAAACCAGGCACTGCTCATCACATGCAGAGTACCATCCCAAATGTAAAGTGTGCTGGTAGAGGCCTCATGCTGTGGGGCTGTTTTTCAGTGGCAGGAACTGAGGGACTCGTCAGAGTAGAAGGAAGGCTCAACACATCAAAATATAGAGATAGCCTTAATGAAAACCCAGTCCAGAGCAATCAGAACCTCAGACTGGTCAGAAGGTTCACCTTCCAACAGGACAATGACCTTAAGCACACAGCAAGAGTGGCTTAGACTTATCGACAACTCTATGAATGTCCTTGAGAGGCCCAGGCAGAGCCTGGGCTTGAACCCAATCAAATATTTCTGGAGAAACCTGAAAATGTGCATCTGTCCCCATCCAACCTGATAGAGCTTGAGAGGTGAAGAGGTGAGGAGCAGAATGGCAGATAATTGCCAAATGCTGATGTGCAAAGCTTGTTGCATCATACCCAAAAATACTTGAGGCTGTGAAGGTGCTGCACTAAGGGTATGAATACTTATGCAATGCACTTATTTCAGTTTTTTGTTTTTAATAAATTCATGAAGTTGTGACAATTCTGTTTTTGCTTTGTCATTATGGTGTATGGAGTGTAGATTGATGTGGAAAAAAAGTAATTTGAAGCAGTTTAAAGTCCGTGTAAAGTCTATATTAAATATGTGTTCTGAGTTTATCTCACCAGAAAAATGTAACCACCTCGCCAAATTTGAATGCTAAAAACAGCAACAACAAAACATGAAAGGGTATGAATAGTCAATTAAAGTCAATTAAATATTATTTTAAATAATTTAAATAGCATTTATGCTGATAAGGCTAAGGTTTTTGACCTGTCCCTCACTATGATTTTTCTTTTTCAGCAGGACTTTTAATTTGCAAAATGAAGGCAAAATGATATAAAAATCACATTTGCATATTGTTCTAAGTACAGTCTCATTGTTAAGCAATATTTTTGGCATAAGTACACATTTTTTCTATGAAACAGAAATCATTTTATTTGTGTCCCCTAACATCCTTTCAAAGTGTACAATGTGCTTTTGTGAAATGGACTATTAGCTAGTAATTAGAAAATTAATTTGAAATTGTGAAATTACTGTTAGTCAACCTGTTACTTTTTAGAGTAACAGGTTTTGACATGTGGGTAACAGGGATGAAATAGATTAGGTCTCACCCTGTTTTTAAAGATTGTCTGTAAAATTCAAACATTTTAAAGATCGCCCTGGGTATATTATTGAGCTAATGCCTATATCATTCAGTGGCACATGAGCATCAGTTACATTTTGAGTTAGTATCGTTGATATTGTTACTATTGTTGTGGTTAATGACCAGGATAGGATGATCAGTCTCAACAAAACTCACCCCCCCCCCACCACCCCCACCACCCCCACCATAACTCATTGTTAATAATACATCCATGTAAATTCAATTACAAACAAGTGCAGCAAGGTGACTGCAGAGTCTCACCCCATTCTTGCAATATTAAGGAAAGCGAAACCAAATTTCAGCATCAAGATCTTGGTCTGGTTGCAGATGATCACAGAAAGATCCAGATCTGATCATCTTCCTTGCCTAATAATTGAACTAGATCAGTATATTTTAAGTTCTGTGAGGGGACACAGACAAACAGATGGACGCTAATCACAATACCCTTAAGACATAAGATCTCTTAGAAATATAATGCACTAAATCAACAATGAACTGACTTTAACTGAAAAACTGTTTACTGTTTACTATTGTCATACGCCAGGTAAGTGCAAAACAATAAAATGCTTTAACTTTACAGTATGCTTTTCAGTTTGCTGAAGTATATGTGTTCTGTCATCCCTGTAACGCTGTCAATCTTATTTCTGTCATCAATTTCATAAAAAAAATTAAAAATTAT
Source organism: Tor tambroides (assembly GCA_021397915.2). Taxonomy (NCBI): domain Eukaryota; kingdom Metazoa; phylum Chordata; class Actinopteri; order Cypriniformes; family Cyprinidae; genus Tor; species Tor tambroides. Next base: position 11,566 of record JAFVLL020042611.1, on the reverse strand, counting down.
ATTTGATACTGCCTTCCAGGTTTTTCCATTGTAACTTTGTCTGTATTTTATTTTGGACAAAGCCCTTTTTAACATCTCTCTTGTGAACATATATATTTTTTCTTAATTGATATGTGGGCATCCTCCAAAATTAGGATGTTCATGGTCATTTGAATGACAAATATAAAACTATAAAAAAAATCCAAAATTTTAAACAGTTGCAAGTGAAAAGAGGGACTAAAATGCTGCTCATATATGTGAAAATTATCACATAGTCCTGATTAAACTAGTATTTAGTAATGCTTGTGTCGGTAACAGGGTTGACAAAAATACCAAAACATGAGGTAGACAAATAGTCATAAAATAATAAATTACATAGCCTGAGATGGCACAATGCAATTTCTAGACATTTTAAGGTGTCTTAGTTTCACTGATTGATTGATTTAAAAAATGTTGATTAAACTAATTTTATTATTACATTTTTCCAAGTGAAAAAGGCATTGATTTCATGGAATAACCCATATATAAACTTATACACATACTTATCCACACACACACACACACACACACACACACACAGACAGACAGACAGACAGACGGGGTGTGTGTTAGGATTGAAATAAGAAATGTCTGTAAACTTCTGTACTGGTACTAGGAAAATGTAATGGCAATTTTCTGCTGGAATATTTTTTATTTTTTCTATGGATTTTTTTTTTCTTGCAATGTGTTAATATTAGCATATTTTTATAGGAAAAAAGCCATAGATCGTGGTTTCTGGTCTCGCCTAATGTGTTTGTGTCACCCGTTCAGGGTTTTAAAACCCTCACATTTTATTCCAGTTGATTGAATACCAAACTTAAGGCATGTGGTCCTCACAGTCAGAGTTCAGCACTGAAGCAGTATGATCACCATAGTGTCATTATCCTCCTGAGAAGAGTTAGTCAATATTAAGACTCAATCTTTTTCTCACAATTCTCCATCAAAATTATTTTTGATAACATTACCTTACCATATGTTTACTTTACATAAGAAATAAATGAACAATAATAAACTGGGAGAAATAGTATAAATACATTTTAAAATGCATTTAAAGCATTCTTGATTTCTATATATCCATGCATGGCAATCCTTGTCCTGTGAATTTTTATGTGGTCTTCTGCTATATGTTATCTGCATAAATATATAGACATGCTTTAATTAAATATGTGCGCCTAAGTGCTGCTGGTTCATTTTTGAGAAACTTGTATATCAGAAAACAATCGGAGATGCACAAAAAATTGACTTGCTGGATTTAACCACGATCCATCAAACAGCCTTGCTTACACCTTTGTTTATAACAAAGCCATATTTTTTCAGCAGACTGAGGATAAAAATATATTCTCCCAAATATTTTGGTTTTTGACTACTTACAGATCCTTAGAGCCTAACGGTTCATCCCAGGTGAGATGAGAAAGTGTGGAGCTTTTGTAATTGCTGTGTCTTAGCACAGAGATATTTTTTAAAACATTCATACAATCATAGGAAACATGGCCCTGTCACTGGTGACATTCCCTATTTTCCACCTTGTTATCTATGGCTTTGGGGGGTTGGGGGGTTGGTGGCTCACGTGCCGCACAATCTAGCAACAGACAGCTAAAAATAGATCAGCCTCACTCTGCTCCGAAACCAGAGAGCCGATGAGTGAGCATGTTTTTAATATCCACTACAATAAAAAAATCATGAAATTAAACTGTTGCATACATTGCCGTTTTTATTGTTAAGTGAAAAACATTGTTTTGTGTAAATAAAAATCCTGGCTTCCACACTAAATGATTTCTGTATCTATAGGATTTAATGCTGCTTTTTTAGTCCATCATCAAAGAGTAAAAGCTGCAGATAGTGAAAACAGAATCTGTGTGTTATCTGCATCCAAGGTATAGCGTAATTAAATAATCAAGGCTCTGTGATTTCAGCTGATTAGTTGTTCTAATTAAACCTTATATATTGTTATTGCCCTTTAAAACACTTTCCAAGACCAGTAGAAGAACATATTATTACAATAGAAGAGCGTATTATTAATGTATTATTAACTCATAACATACAGTATGCTCCACAAAGGTTAAAGAAGCAACATTGTGTGTTTTAATTTTGAAAAAATGCTAATGAAAGGAGGCTGATCTCTTCTGGCTGTGGTACTGTAAGACATGTTATAAGTTGTTCTAGCAGCTATAAGAAATGCTTGCTGTTAGCCAATCAATGAGGGACAGTCAACGCTAGGGCTTCCAGACATTAGGGCTTTCAATTTGACAGAATGAACATTTTTAAGACTTTAGTGACCGTGTGACCTGATTTAATTTTTAATCTGGAAAATTTATACATCTTTTTTTTTTTTTTTTTTTTTTTCAAATTTAAAAGTCAACATAATTAAATTACACAATTTAAATTAAAAATAGTTGAGGTGGTTAAAACTGTTCATTTGGTAAAACTGATATACTGTTAAGTTTTTGTTAATACTTTGAAATAGACTTTATTTTTATTTTTGTTTTCACTTAAATTTTAGTTAAAGTTTTAATAATTTCGTTGTGTTTTTATAATTTTATTGTTTTATTATCTATGTAGTTTTTATGCATTTTCATTTACTAATTTTAGTTTATTTAGTTTTATTCTGTAAAGACAAAAATGATCTCCCCATGAAACCAAAGTTCAGGAACTCAAACAGACGCCATGCAACAAAACAATAAATTTGCAACAAAAGAAAACCATTTGTTCAACTGTCCCTTCACCCATTCTTAAGCCTTATTCTAATATTAAGAGAATTCTTAATATTAATTCTTAATATTAATTCCTTATTCTTATATTAAGAGAAAGAAAACTTTTGAAGAATTCTTTTCTGCTGCTGAGGGGGTGTGTCCTCCTCAGGGTCTCTGGTGAAAATGTTTTACCTTCAGTAAAGTCAGGTGTGACCTTTGAGTTATGGATTGTGACCACTCAAAAGGTCTTTTTGTAGATTTCTTTTGTTCTGCTCTGGATAATTAAGCATAGTGGCAATACAGTCAGATGGGATTCTGTAACCAGAAAACCCCCACACAGTGTGTGTGAGTCTCTGGAGCTCTGCACTAGGACTCTGAAGTTGCTGTGTGTCTCTCTGCTCTCAGGTATGCATCTCTCACTCTTAGATGCATCTTTGAGCAATTGATGTTATTCATTTATCTGAATTGAGACTGAATTTAATCCTGAATTGGATTTTCATTGTTTAATTATGTATAATTGGCATGAAACATTTTTACTTGACAAACATATATATATATATATATATATATTAGGGGTGGAACGGTTCAGCTTTTTCACGGTTTGGTTTGTATCACAGTTTTAGAGTCATGGTTTTGGTACAGTTCGGTATGTTTAGGGAAAAACTATACTGTCAAATAACTATAAAGAAAATAAGAATAATCTATCTAACTACAAGCAATCGCACAAATAAAAATACAATAGAGTAAAGATACAAATAAAATAATCAGTTATTTTCAGAGTTTTTTTAGGTAGGTCTATAGCAGGGGTGCCCAATCCTGCTCCTGGCGATCGACTGTCCTGCAAAGTTCAGCTCCAACTCTAATCAAACACACCTGCCTTTAATTTTCAAGCGATCCTGAAGACCTTAATTAGTTGCCTCAGGTGTGTTTGATTAGAGTTGAAGCAAGCTACAGGTTGTGTTAGGCTCCTGGTCTATAGCATTAGCTTTTAGGTACAGGAATTGAATAATCAAATGTAAAACAGCATTGCATATTTGACTGTATAAATTAAAGATTAATCTTTATTAAAGTTACAAAAGCGATTCAGTCAAGAGCAGTGAGTGATTTCTTTGTTGTTGCTGTTTGATTAATATTAAAAAGTGCTGTCACTTTAAGAGAATGCACTGACACAGTATGTTCAGCCGGCTATGTCTGCTATCCACCTTATTCTTCAACGCGGAAGTAAGCCGTTTTCTGTGAATGTGCGAGACTTCCGGTTCATAAGCCGCCGTAGAGAAATAACGAGAAGAATAACAAAGTGCAGTAAACGGTAAAACTGCTTGCACTACAAACCAGTATGTTCATAATTAAGATAATACATTAAGATAATATGGTAAGACTCACCAATTTGCAATATCAAGCAGCAAAGGCAGGCTACTGTACAGCTAAAAATAGCTGGAAGCCGATGACACCGGAAGCCAGACACATTAAATTTACAAATGGCGGCGCCCGCTCTATCGGAAAAAATAAGGTGGATAGGATACTTACAAAGACGGCCATTTTGACATAATTTTTGTGTGAATTTGTCCATTCAAACACAATACTTCAGAGAGAGCTTCATATTTGCGCGCGTTCTGAGGCGCGGGTTTGCGCGCATCTGATGAGCACAAGCACAAATCTTCTCACTGCGCGCGTGAGCTGGCGTCCTCTGGCTCTTAAATGTTCAAACTGGCAAAGCTTACATGAGTTTAGTTTAAACACAGATATCAACGTGTGCTGTTCAGGTCTCACCTGTGCGCGCGCGCGCGCGCGCGCTATCAGCACCCGGGTGATGGAGGGGCATCCAGCTGCAGCCCCGCAGACTCACTTCTTGCTAGACACCAGTGGCTGGACAGCAGACGTCATTTCCGTATCGTCATTCACTTTTCAATTTTGACGCGCCATGCAGATGTCAGCGGTAAGAAAAAATAATAAACTGTCGATGATTTATAGGTCATGTATATATATATATATATATATATATATATTATAGATAGATACATACATAATGAACTCTTCTGAAATCATTATTAGATGTTGAGTCTGGTATTACTGCAAATCTGCATCCAGGATAGGCTAAACTGAAGGCCCAATGAATGGAGCATGTGGCATATCATGTGGGACATTTTGATTTCTGTCTGTCACTGACTTACCAAGTTGCAGCTGTGTGACTAAGAAAACTACACTTTTTGTATGAGCGAGCATGTGGCAGCTGACTTAAAGGTTTTATTTAATTCTGCATCCTCTGACTAAACTCAGAACTGGCAAGTTTGTGTTCGTGAGACCAACACACATTATACCTTTTCTCACGCTGTTGGATTCTGTCGTTGGGCCAGATGAGTGGATTTACAATTCCTATTTATTTTCTGAAAGTTTTTAGAGAGGGTTTGTTCATATATCATTTGCTTCAATTTGTACAACATTATATTCCTAAAAATGTGGTGATTTTTATATATTGACAGTATTTTCTGATCTATTATAAAATGATAAAAAGAAAAATTCCCCTATGTAAAAACCTTTGACTCTTAATATGTCAACAAAATGAAACAGGGAACAAACTAGGTCATGATAAGTAACTAAGGAAATAAATAATAATCAGAAACATGGGATGACAGGAACAGAGCAGAATGAGAAGTTACAATTTGTATGATTAAAAATACCTTCTTTTTTGTGCAATTACTAATGTAATAAATCAACTGGGGAAGTATAATGATATCTATTAGCTACATTCTTACCCTATTAAGCCAATAAATCCATTAAGGCAACTACAGATATCTTGACATTTCTTGAAAAATATACATACATACAGTACACAAGCACACACTGATCATGCACAACAGTGAAACCACTGACATATAAAGAGAAAAATATTGATTAATTGATTGTCATGGATTCATTTGAATTCTTGAATTCATTTCTCAAACTTCATGTGTTGGAAGCAGGAAAACTGGGCAAGTGAAAAGATCTGACTGACTTTGACAAGTGTTAAATAGTGATGGCTAGACGACTGGGTCAGAGCATATCCAAAATGGCTAGTCTTTTGGGGTGTTCCTGATTAGAGATCAGAGATCAACTGTTTAGCACAGTTTTAAACAAGGATCTGTTTTAGCACCAGTCTTTTTTTCACTTTATATGCTCCCGGTAGGTCAGATCTTGAGTAAATATGGGGTATCATTTCATTGTTATGCAGATGACACCCAGTTGTATCTACCTCTGAAGCCAACTGCCTCTATCGCTGTAGAAAGATTGGTGGAATGTCTTGGTGAGATTAAGGTGTGGATGTCTGCTAATTTGTTATGTTTAAATGAATCAAAAACTGAATTGATTTTATTTGGTCCTTTTGAGTTTGTTGATACATCCAAAATTGAGTTGGGTATACTATCCCCCTTTAGGACACATCAAGTAAAAAAACGTCGGCATAGTTTGTGACAGTGCATTGAAATTTGATAAACAAATAAATGAAGTTGTCAAAATTAGTTTTTTTTTTCAATTGAGACTAATCTCTAAAATTAAGTCTTTTTTTTTTATCTCAGAAGGACCTGGAAAAGGTTATCCATGCTTTTATTTTCTCGAGATTAGACTACTGTAACTCATTGTACTATGGTGTTAAACACAAAAGCTTGGACAGACTACAGCTGGTCCAAAATGCGGCTGCAAGACTTTTGACAGGTACTCGGAAAAACGAGCATATCGCTCCTGTATTAAGAGAACTACACTGACTGCCGGTTTCTTGTAGGATTGATTTTAAGATATTATTATTCGTTTTTAAAGCCTTACATGGTACAGCTCCATCATATATAGCTGATCTGATCCAGGTGAAGAAACCAACGAGAATGTCATTGAATCTCTTAGAAAGTCATTGAATCTCTTAGTGGTCCCGCGGACGTACTAGAAAACGAGAGGAGACCGCTCCTTTGCGGCCGCTGCTCCAAGGCTGTGGAATGGTCTACCTCATTATATCCGGCAGTGCCCCACTCTCAGAGAGTTTAAGCGACATTTAAAATCGTATTTTTTTTCTGTGGCATTTGAGCATACACGAGTGCGGTGTTTGGGATGAAACTGGTTGTTACCAACCACCCCATTGAGTCTGAGGTTTCATTTGTGTTTGTGTGTTAGGATATAGAATATGAAGGTGATTTTATTGGTATTCTGCATTTTTATGTACAGCACTGTGGTCAACATTTGTTGTCTTAATATGTGCAGAAATAAAGTGAACATTGAACATTGAACAACCAGTGAACCAGTGTCAGGGTTATGGGCACCCAAGGCTCAATGATGCACGAGGGGAGCAAAGGCAAGCCCGTCTTGTCCAATTACAAAGAGCTACTGTAGCTTAGATTGCTGAAAAACTTAATGCTGGCCATGAAAGAAAGGTGTAAGAACACACAGTGTATCACAGTTTTCTGAATAGTCTCAGACCAGTCAGAATCCCCATGATGACTCCATCCAATGCCAAAAAAACACCTACAATGGCTCGTAAGCACCAGAACTGAATCATTGGGCAATGCAAGAGGGTTGCTTGGTCCATGAAAAAGAGTTCAAGGTCTTGCCTTGGCCTCCAAATTCTCCAGATCTCAATCCGACTGAGGATCTATGGGATGTGCTGGACCAACAAATCCAATCCTTGAACTTGCAGGACTGCTGCTAATATCTTGATGCCAGATATTATAGGACACATTCAAAGGTCCTGTGGAGTCCATGGTTCAATGCATCAGAGCTGTTTTGGAAGCAAAAGTTTTATGGGGCACTTAATATACGAAATGAACTGTATTTGATTGGTTGAAACAACATTTGGGGGAGTTCTGTTGGTTCCAGGACAATATCTCAGTGTTTACCTGAACGCTGCTCAGGCATTCAAAATGTTTCTCTTGCGAATGGGGAGGATGACATTAGGATTGTTACGGTTCTAGGTTCATATCTTCATAACATTGTTTGCTGGTGAACTTCTAGGACAGTTCTGACTTCAACAAGCTATTCCAATCAATAGTGGCTTCAGCTAATCCTTGAGATAGAGAGCGCAGGCTGTACTGTATGTATTTTTAGCAACAGTCCCTTCGCATTGTTTCATTGCCTGTTATTTGACTTGTTGCTTGGTCCTCACAAACAAATTACACTGCATCAAATATTTAGAGGACTCCACATGAACATATCTATTTTTATCCAACAAAGCCACCTCCCAGAGCAGACAGCTTAACAGAGGAGTTAGGGCACTTTCTAAAAACAGCATGCACGTTTTCAGGCAATGAGGACTCTGTGAGCAAGAAGGGTTTTAAACAGAGAAGGGCTTCAAAGCCTCTGCACTCCACCATCTCTCTCCCAATGCTGTCGCTAGCACGGACACTTCATATTAGCGTCAGTACCCAGGAGACTCAGCGCGAGAAACCCTGACTGACTACTTTACTACGGGCGACAAGCCGCTGAGACCCAAAGGAACTGAGCTGTCCTGGCTTTCCCTTCCTCATACCTCTCTTCTTTTTATTCCTTCCCTTAAAGTTGAAATTCTAGGCAGCAAACATTATTGTATATGCTGCTGACAATTGTAGCCACAGTTTAGGCAGTCAATGAAACCTTGAGACAGCATGGGATATCTTCACAAAGTTCTGAGGTGACTGGGATTTCAGTTCTACTCAAAGTGTGAAATGTGCCTTATTACTCAAAATATATCATATGCAACACCAGAACATCTTAATTTAGCATGTACGGCTCAGCAATTACGGATTTTTTAAAAAAATTATCAATTATGGAGATGAGATTAAAGGCTTTTTAAGGAGGCGCTATAGTTGTGCTCCCTCACATTTTACACAGTGAACACAAAAGTCCAAAAATTTTTTTTTTTTCCCACGGTACTTTTTTATCCAACCCAGGCTGGTTGTAAATATGTGCCTGTGACATAATTTCTGCAAAATTTTGTTGCTTCTTGCTTCTTGGTTTCGCTACACTTTTAAAGATAAATCTTCATTTTGTAAATTAAATATTCGGTGAGTGGCGCTAAAAGGTTAATGCTGTATTTTGCTTGAAAACTGAGTACCACCTACAGTACAACCCAACATTAAACCTATTATAACAGCGTATAGTGTTAACAGCCCCATCATGAGATAAAAATGTATTTGCTGAAGCAAACGTACCATTTTGAATTTTTGAGCTCTTTTATCATGACTCATGTTTCATGTTACTTGTAAAAGTAAGTTATTATTGATCAATAATAAATAATTTGTGTAAAAATGAATAAAAGCTGTTGGTGTGTTACTTCCCCTGTTCATTTCAGCTGGACACTGCAGTAAGTTTTATGTATAGGTACTTTTTTTGGAGTTTTGCAAAATGTAGATGCATATTTTTCCAATGATCCCAGGTTGCTCTTGTATGAAGCTTAACAGCATTCAAATGAGCACTAAGGCAAGCAAAGTTATTAACAAGCCACTACTGATAATACACTAAACTGTTTTAGTATTTGATAAAAATAGCCCAAATTCAAAAGTCAAGCAACAGCTTTTAATCAAATCATGTCGGAGATATGACCAAGCAGTGCACATGCACACAGTGACACACTGAGTCAAAGCGTTCATGTCATGACATTCACATTCATGTGACATTCATGTGACATTTCCAGATCCTGTTTCTTTTCTGCCTATCATTTCTTGTCATCACCATACTCTTTCTATAAATAAAAGGGATAAAAAGACCAAAAAATAATTGTATTTAGGGTACAACAGCTGAAGTTTCCTTGAGTTAAAGTGAAACATAGCTACATAATACTTTCCTAAACATCTGTCCATTTGCACTATGTGCTACAAAATTGCCAGGGTCATGAAGTCATCTCATGCAAAAGATTTATTAAGAGGTAAGTTAGTAGAATACATTTTGTAAATATTTATGAAGCTAATGAGACTCCCTGAAATTATCACATATATTTTTAGGACAAAAGATTCATGATTTTAAATTTAGTTCGAGATGATTAAATCAATAGTTTTCTATAATTGTGTGGGAATAGATAGGCACTGACGTACTGTATATGCAAAGTGGGCTGCTCCATATCACAATGAAGATTAATTTGTGAAATATACATGCACTAACGCTGTAGAGGTTATAAAGTCCCAGAATTTATCAAATAAACACTATTTTCTCATTCATAATAGATTCATTCTTGTTGAAAACAAATTTAGATCAATGTTACTCTGTCAGACGGACTCTGAAAATAAAATTCTTGAGCAGTTAACACGTTCAGCACGTATTCTCAAAAGAAAAACGGCCATGAGCTGATTGAGAAGTTCAGCTCCAGTCAGCGATCATGTTGGCAAACTGGCACATGCCCACAGCATTAGCAAGTGCTAAACGCTTTGCAAAGTCTGAGTCTATGAGCTGACCATAGAGGACACGGCACTGAAACATCGTTGCAGATGGGCCGCTCCGTTGGTTTTGATGTGTGAGAGGGAATGTGTGCTGACATCATATGAATGTCCTCTCAGCCGGTACCGAATATGTCAGCCAGGCAATGAAGCCTACCAACAGTAGACAACACGTCAGGTCTTATTCTTAGATTGTGCCTCTGGTGTTCTTTGTCTGTAGCTCACACAGAGTTTCTCTCAATCTCTCAGACACACACAAACACACACACAGACACAGTCTGACAGTCTACTCATCCTTATCCAGCTTTTTGCTTTTCTCCTTCACCCGTTCATTTCTTATTCATTTTCTCTACCTGCCACTCATTATTTCTCTTGACCTGTTTTTCCCTCTTTCCTTCTGTTCTTTCTCCTTTTCTCTGTCTCTCTCAAACTCTCTTAATCTTTCCCCGTGAGGTTTATCTTTTTAATACACCTCAATACACCTTTCCCATTCGCGTGCTGTTGTTGACTGGATCACAGGACTCTCATGCTTGACCACATATAAGTGTTCATGTGATGCTTTAGGGGTCATATTTATAGAGGGTATATATATTTTATGGGTTTGCACTACTTTCCTTTCAAACTCATTCTCTTATATTATTGTGTCAAATTGCAGATAACAACTTCTTATTGCTAACCTACTTTGTCTGTATGTGGTCCATTTATAATGTTAATAATTATAATAGTAGCTTTTTAGTATTTTTCACAGTGATTCTATTTTATAATTATTTTTGGTTCCCCAAGGGACCTTTCATTGAACAGTTCTTAGTGTGAAGAACATTTTAGAAATATTAAGACTATTTTTCCACTCTAAAGAAACTTTTGTGGAATGGAAAGGTTCCACTGATGTTAAATTTTCTTTATGGAACCACAGATGCCAGTAAAAAACCTTTATTTCTGAGTGCAGGTGGGAAAAGTTCATGCAAGTTTATCCTCACCGTGGAGGCTTTTGATTTCTGAAAGTTATGGTATGTATCATAATACATTGTCCTCTTTTATCTCAAATGATCAAGAAAATATTGATTATTCATAATACGAAAGAGTTCCACCAAATATGAAAAATCTGTCATAATAACCTTTTATGTTTTGAAGATATTTTTGCAGAATTTTGATATTGCTCTTTTTTTCATATAACTAAAATAGACCAGCTGCTGTCAAGCAGCAAAATTACACAAAACACAAGTTGAAACAGTAAGAAAAAAATACATAGTGTGCATATGAACACAAAGCAAGATAAAAAAAAAAAAAAAACAAATTTAAAAAATCCAGGGGAATTATTTCCCCAAAGGCCGGGGTTTTCATACTTTTTTTTTATTTAGTTGACAGGAACATTGAAACTAAATGCAGGTGACCTTCTTCCTGAAATGTAATAGCTTATTTCTGTATATATATATATATATATATATATATATATGTATGTATGTATTAACACAAGGTAAGTGAGAACATTTTTATTGA
>JAFVLL020042609.1:0-29039 GCA_021397915.2 Tor tambroides | reverse complement strand
TTCGGGATTAATCATAATCAGATTCTTTCTAGATCCTGCATTAAATTTATATTTTGACCTCACTATTCTGGGAACAGACACAGTCTTTATAAATTGGACGACACAAGTACTTCTATCGTTTAAGTGGGTGGAACAAAAGTTATCATAGCAGTTATTTGGGATTTGACTTACTAGTCATATGGAGCGTGGCGTCCTGGAGATGTTGTCTGATAAGAGTTCCTCTCCGACTCTGCTGGGGTGCAGGACATCAGCATGGAACAGCCTAGGACGCTCCCAGAAAAGATTCCAATTATTAACAAAGAGCAATCTCTGTTCTTTACACCATGACAACAACCACTCATTTAAAGCAAAAAGTCTACTGAACCTTTCATGTCCACGTCGATACATGGGAAGCGGTCCTGACACGATGATTGTCGTCACGGGCGATGTGCTGCGTACCGTCTCGATCAGGCTCCTGAAGTCCCTCTTCAGAACCTCCGTCTGCCGCAGCTTGATGTCGTTGACGCCCGAGTGCAACATGATCGCGCCAACGCTCTCGTCGTCATTCAGGATAGCGGGTATCTGCGCAGAAACATCGAGAACACGAGCTCCGACGATGACAGTGTCGCGTTCTGGGCCATGAGGCCCAGAATCCTCTGAAACACCTTGACAGGGCGAGAGGCTCCAACTGAATGAGGCCGCGAGCTGCTGAATGGCCAATGCACATTCTGGCGCGACTACCGCCCTCATTGGTGTTGAGTCAAGAACTGTTCCCAGGATCGATATCCGTTGGCAGGGGGACAGCGTGCTCTTAGCAAAATTTACCCTGAGTCCCAGGCATTCAAAGTGGCTGAGGAGGAAAGATCTGTGAGTTAGTAGCTCATCCTCCGACTGGGCCAGGATGAGCCAGTCATCGAGGTAATTCAGAATGTGGATTCCCATCTGTCCCAGCGGGGAAAAAGCCGCATCCATACACTTCGTAAAAGTGCGAGGAGCTAGGGACAGCCCGAAGGGAAGGACCGTGTATTGATACGCCACTCCCTCGAAGGCAAATCTCAAGAATCGTCTGTGATGGGGGCTATCTGGATGTGAAAATAGGCATCTTTCAGATCCAGAGAAAAGAACCAGTCACCTGGGCACACTTGCGAGAGGATCTGTTTCAATGTAATCATTCTGAATGGCCGTCCCATGAGGGCTCGGTTCAGGTGCCTGAGATCGAGGATGGGCCTTATGCTGCCATCCTTTTTGGGGACGAGGAAGTAACGGCTGTAGAAGCCTGACTCGCTCTGAGCTGGCAGAACCATCTCTACAGCTCCTTTTGCCAGTAAATTCATCACCTTGGAGAGCAGGACATGAGCGTCTGTGCTCTGCACTAAGGTGGGGACCACGCCGCTGAATTGTGGGGGTCTTCGCACGAACTTAAGTGAGTAGCCTCGTTTTATAATCCCCAAAAACCTGATCTGGCATTCTGGGGATGGCCTGCCAGGCCTCGGCCCATGTGACAAGGGGTTGGATTGGTTCGAGTGGTAGGCCGCCTTGTGGGGACCCGATATTTGTGATAAGTGTAAGAGGAAATTTGGTCTCCTTTTTCTATCTCCTTTTTTTGGGCGCTATTTGAACAGGCCCAGTGTTCACAAACGTAATTACAACAAACACACTTCTGTCAGCACCCGGAATTGAACATGGTTCTTGGAGGCATAAGAGAGACTGTAGTGCTTTGCTGGACTCAATGCTCTTGCAGCTAGAGCAGTCAGACCCCATGGGCGTGGCCTCAGTGTGAGTGTGGCCCAGATGCGTCTGGCCCAGATGCGTCTGACCCTGAAGCTGTCAGTGATGATAATCACTAGTGACAGCATTCTCTTTAAATCTGCCTGAAAAGATCAAACCACTTGTTAGAAGAGGGGCACTGAAGATCCTTATGTGTTCACACACCGGCAGATCAAAGGTGCTGCATTCATCCTCTAAGATCCGCTCGTAGCAGATGAGGAGAGGGGCGGGGCCGCTTTCATTGAAGGCAAACTGCGAGCAAAGCAGAGTGAGACACACACTCTCGTAATGAGAGCTCTCTGTCTCAGTGAGCGCAGCCTCAGCGTGGGCGTGGCCCAAGCGGCGCACTCTAATAGAAGCTGCCAGCGATATTGTAAATCATAGGTAATAGCATTCTGCTCCGATCTGCTTTGAAGGATTGAGCCGCTCGACAAACAAGAGGCGCTAATCCTCAATGTAAACACACTGGCAGATCAAAGCGCTGCTTGCAGAGTGAAACACCCACATGTTCGGCTGTGCCGGCGTGAAAAATCACTCAAGCCTGATCGCTCGAGCCTGATCACTCAACCCTGCGATTTCACCTTCTCTCTCTCCGAAGTGACTGGGAGAAGAGAAACATGAAAGCGGGGGAGATAAGCCCGCCTAGCGGAGCGTTCTACTCCAATCCTCATAAAAGGATTGAGCCACTCAATGTAATGAGAGGCACTAATACTCATGTTTTAACACACGCTAGCACATTAAAGTGAGCACGCGGGATGTGTGATGGCGTAAAAATCACTCAAGCCTAATCGCTCAGCCTCTCGAGTTCACCGTTCCTATCTCTGAGGTGACTGGGAGAAGAGAAACATGAAAGCAAGGGAGGCGGGGCCGCCTTCATAGAAGGGAATCCACGAGCGTATCAGGGACAGATTTTGGCTTTCAGTGAAAGCAGTCTGTCTGTGTGAGCGCAGCTTCAGCACTCATGCACAAATGCAAAGCTGTCAACGAGGATAGACGATAGGGATGTAGCGAGGGGCGTTGATTCTCACGTGTATAAACACCGGTGGATAAGAGCGCTGCGGGAAGAGCGAGCATGCGGGCTCTGTGCCGGCGTGGTATCACTCAAACCCGGTTGCTCAGCTCCGTAGCTCTGAAGGTTCTCTCTCCGAGCTTTGCTGAGAGAGGAGAAACGGGAGAGCGGAGCTGCCTTGAAGGCAGTCCGCGAGCGGAGAAGAGCGAGACTCATACTCTCAGTGAAAGCATTCCGTCTCAGTGGGTGTTACCCAGACAGGTGACGTGCTCACTGCCCTTCTGAGCCACATTCACAGTGCGATATTTGCAACAACGTTGCTAGAAATTTGCTATTTTAGAACTCACCAGATAGCTGCAGTGGACGAGCTGAGAACTGCGTTGGCGCTGAAAGTGGTTCGGGCTGGAAGCGCAAAGCGAGAGCAGCAGAGCAGCGCAGGTCGCTGAATCAGCCTCTGTCCGCAGCGAGGCGTGTCAACGGCGATCGGCTTCAAGTCTTGTAGATCAGCGAAGAGAAGATCATCGTCGCTGAAGAAGTATCAATCTGAGATTCTATGGCATAATGCCTGCTTATATAGCCAGACGGCCCAGTACATTCTGGCGGGCTTGGTCGCCGTAGGTTCGTGGAGCTCCGCTGCCGAGCCATTGGTTATTTTTTTTATTTACTGCATGAACCAATGGCCGTGCAGTTACACTGCGTGACTGAAAAGGCTTCAGTTGTCAGAGAAAAGGAGTTTTCCCCGAAGTGTCTAGCGCCGCAGTACAAGTGAAAGTATCGATAGGGGACTGATATTTCCTGCTGACTCACTACAGCAAAAGATAGAAATAATTTACTTAAAACCATTTTTATCTGGTGAAAAACCTGGTGGCCTAAAACATTTGCACTGTATGGACCCACTTTATATTAAGTATCTTTAATTACTATGTACTCACATTTAAATTAATCATCTGATACCATGCACTTATTGTGTACGTATGTTTTTACATTGCATGTTTAATAATACCTCCCTTTAATTACATATGTAATTAATTTCTGTAGTTGCATCTATAATTACACTGTTGATAACCCACCTTTAAATTTTACCTAAACCTGAACAGACCACCAAACCTGTTCCGGTTACATTTTATTTTAAGGTGTCCTTGTTACAGTATAATTATTCATTTAAGTACAAAGTAATATTAATTAACTGCATGTACTTACTATATGGTTAGGGTTAGGATTTGGGTTTGGCTTAGGGTTACTTGCATGTAATTATGCATAATTAATTGTTATTATAATAGTAAGTACATGTAACGTGTAACAAGGACACCTTAAAATAAAGTGTTACCCCTGTTCCTAACTTTAACCATATCCCAGCTCAATAGCAACAAAATTGTTTTGCAATTCAACATGAACACAATAGGTACACTGTACCCAATAATTTTATTTTTATTTTTATTTTATTTTATAATTTTATTTTATTTTTATGCAAGTTCATAGTAGTTAAGACACCTAATATAAAGTGGGACCATATTTATTTCTTCTAAGGAATTTTGGACAAAGCATTTGAGACACTGTTGATGCTAAATTGAGAGCCATATAAGAATTATCATCAAGTCTCCTGAGCTTAGGAAAAGCAACCTCTGAGCAATATTTTTCCTCTGGCTACATTCACACAGTAGCAGAATACAGTTGTCAGTCATGTTTTAGATTGCTAAATATGGTTATGTCACACAAAGTTTGGTTGCAATGACAACTATATTCTATAACTAAACTGACCTTAAGTTTTCAGGATGCACAGCTGCAATTTTCAGTGTGAGTTCAGTCAACCTGAGCTGTCAAACTGTCAGTCACTCAAACTGCACTGCACGAACGCTTAACGCGTATGTGGTGTGTGTTTTCATGTGCGGTCAGAGGCAGAAATACTCTCTGAGATGTGTGTCTTCCCAAGGTTTCATATCTAGCCACTGTTTTTCTTTAGAACAGCTTCTATCAGTTTTGTAGTCCAGGCTGCACTCCACAAAAAGGTCAGTTAAAAATAAAGCATCTGACAGGTAATTAAAATTTTACTGATAAACCTGAGATTTATTAACTTGTGTCAAATGTTATAAGACTTTCCAGATGTTGCTTTTAACATTTACTTTAGTTACTGTGTAAACTGGTTACACTTTATTTTAAGATGTCCTTGTTACAGTGTAATTAAACATTTAAGTACTGAGTAATATTAATTAACTACATGTACTTACTATATGGTTAGGATTAGGGTTACTTGCATGTAATTACGCATAATTAATTGTTATTATAACAATAAGTACATGTAACGTGTAACAAGGACAGCTTAAAATAAAGTGTTACCTGTAAACTGTATATCTGTAACATATTACAATTGCTCACAGTTAGGGTTAGGATTAAGGGTTTGTTCAGATCCTTCATCCTAAACTTTGGTGCCAAAAAAGCAAGTTCACACTGCCACAGTGAACTTCAAAAAACACAGTAAAAATGAAGGTAACACTTTATTTTAAGATCCAATTCTCAGTATTTACTAGCATGCATACTAACATGGCTGTTTTTTAATACTTATAAAGCACATATTAATGCTCTGCGTGACTATATTTTAGATCCCTTAATCCGCCCCATAACTAAACTTAATAACTACCTTACTAACTATTAATAAGCAGCAAATTAGGAGTTTACTGAGGCAAAAGTCATTTTTAATAGTTAGTTGATATGAGAATTTAACCTTAAATAAAGTCTGTGATGAATAAAAATGAATAAATATACATAATTTTAAAGGGTTAGGGGGCATATTTAGAGAGCAGAATGTAATAGAGATTTTGGGTTGACTCTTTTGACTTGAGTCTATAGGAACCACCAAGAACTGTAAATGTAAATATGTAGTTTGCTTTTGTTACAGTGCAGCACCTGTGGAACGACAGACGGCATTGATGTGTGGGTGTTAAACTTGCTCAGCTCTGCAACAATTTGATTTTATTATTGTTGAGTTGTCTGTGACCCTTGACAGAGAGTATTTGACCTTTGAGATGGTAGTCACAGCAACAGGTAAACTTTCAAACCTCTTTGCTGCCCTGGATGCACTTTGTCTTCGGAGGGAGCGCTTTAAATCAATAGAGGGAAGCACTGCTGTAATCATGTCTGCAGTTACTTCTGCCTTTGAAAATACAGTGAAAGGAATTCAGCCAGTGCCAGTCCTCTGTGCTTTTTTGTTTTGTGACAAACACTGAGTGTGTCCGCATTTCACTTCATCCGTCAACCAATCATTCCCACAAATGCAACCTTCTCAAAGTAAGAGATCTCAATCACATCCACCGAATCACAATTCTGCAGGTTTACCCACCAATAATGCGGTTTCAGCTATAAAGAATGCATTTCCTTTTAAAAAGAACAACACTCATCGATTAGAGAATACCCAAAATGCAGTGTTTAGGTCTCAATGAAAGAAATTATGTATGTAACAAAATAGTGAATGTGACGGCTTCACAGCCCTCTCCGGTTCATGGTTCATCAGTGTCCGAATTCTCCAGAAACCACTGGTGTGGTGGTTAGTGTGTGTGTTTCTAATAAACTATGTTACACAGAAGCGTTTGATGACTGCAGTGTGTTTTACTGTTTCAGAGTGTCACACCATAAGCACCATTTTTTATTTATATATTTATTTATTTTTAATGAGGCCTTGTCATATTTAAAACAATTCATCTTGTGGGCCGAGTTGTGATAAACCCCTTAAGTTAAGAAAAATCTTTGTTATAATTGTGAGGGGAAACATGATGTTTCTACATGCTCTGGCTCAAACAAATACAGTTATTCATCATCCAGTTTTCAATACAATTCTACGTGTCATCCAATGTTGGGGAAAGTTACTCTTAAAAGTAATGCATTACTCCCTAAAAAGTAGCTAATTGTGTTACTTATTACTAAAAAAATGACCACAAAAAGTAACTATGTTACGTTACTTTTGCATTATTTTATCTGCGCTTGCTTTTCTGTTTTAATATAAAAGTTATATTTTTGGCAAATGTAAAAGCCCTTTCCTCAGGCTGAAGGAAATGCAGATTCAAAAATCTCAAACAAACCTTTCAGTTGTGCTGCCGTTTTGGACTGCACGAAGAATAGGATGCAAGAAAAAAAATTATGTTTAAAGAAAATTTTTCTTATTAGAATGGTTGTTTTGGATCATTGAGGGTCAGCAGCAAAGATGTTGGTTAATGAAATTGGACTAAATGTATAAAGGATATTTGCATTATTTAACATTTCATTATTGCAAGTTTGCATCATATTCTGAGTTTGCATTTCACTGTTTTCATTTGTTTTGAGGAACACTGAATCTGTTTTTTTGCATGTGAGATGAGTAAATTAATGTTGGCGTTTAGTCTAGAACTACAGTAACATCATGTTCACACAGCGCACACAACGGCTCTGCACTTACTCCTCAACATGAGGACAGGAGAGCTGTCAGTCAATATATGGGGAAACAAAGTACCTGGTGTTACTTATCTGGGTCCCACTTTATATTAGGTGGCCTTAACTACTATGTACTTGCATTTAAATTAATCATTTGATACAATGCACTTATTGTGTACATACATGTTTTTACATTGTACTTATATTTAAAAAAAAAAAAAAAACCTATATGTAGTTACATCTGTAATTAATTTCTGTAATTACATTTATAATTACACTGTTGACCCATCCCTTACACCTTAACCCACCCTTAAACCTACCCAAACCACCAAACCTAACCCTAACCTTACCCGTATCCCACCTCAATGACAGCACAAGTGTTTTGCAATACAATATGAACACAATAAGTACACTGTACTTATTTTTTGATGTAAGTACATAGTAGTTAAGGCCACCTAATATAAAGTGGGAAACTTATCTGAAATAGTAATTCAGATATTTTCTTGTCAATTAATTATCTGTCTATGTTGTTAAAACAGTATTTCATGACCTCTCAGATAATGTATGCTGTCTTTCTCAGTCTCTCAAGTGGTAAAGCTGATTCTCCACATTATAGCTACTGTGAAGAAGCAGCTCTTTTCATGATGCTCAAGATCTACGGCATTTCACCTGTTTCTCGGCTCTACCACACCTGATTCAACACTTGCAGGTGGAGTCTCATCCTCCAAACAGGGGGATCTGCCACACAATAGGTCTGCATCTGTATTTATTACTCTTGGGATGTTGTTCGCAATGAACGGTGATACATTGAAATAAAATTGCCTTCCGCTCCACACAATCAGGTTCTGTGCAGATACAGATGTGAGTGTGTGCTCCCCTGCGGGTTTATATATGCCACCAATGTTGTGCTGTCCCATGTGACTAGAATGTGTTGGTTTAAAAAAAAAAAGAACACTTTGCCCTTAAACAATGACTTCTAGCCTTTGTGTGATGTGTCAGTCATTATCAGCTTTCTCATTAAAACAGTGATACTTTAAAATAAATGTTCCGTCATTAATGAATACCTACACAGGATGAGTAACACAATTTTAAAACTTTAGCAGCTACTATTAACTAATAAGAAACGCTGATTAATAAATTAGTAAGTAATAGTGCTCAATTGAAAGTGGTAGTTGACTAATAGCCAGTCAATATACAATTTACAGTATACAAGGACACAATATACTGAACAACTGAAACTATTAACACGCATCCAGTGATGGAGAGCTTGCATTCAGGGATTGACGTTTCTGCAGTAGATACTGTACATATACTGTAAGTGAGAGAACATCTATCTCCAAGGAGGTAAATATTTTCACACAAAACAGCAAATATTTGAGTGTAGTGTCTGAGTATATCTGTTTTTGTTTTTTTGTTTTGTTTAAGACCTATATAACTATATAACTGTTATTCTAACTAACTGATATATTATAATTATTATTTGAGTGCAATGACACTATTGGATGAGAAGAAAAACTTGAGCTTGAGAGACTATTGTCCTGTGTAGGGCTTCTTTACAGCTGAAATTGAATTTACTACAGAAAAAGCGTGTGAACTTCACATGCGCAATCACGTTAAAATCATGGGTTTCATTTAGACCATGAAAATGTTCCAAAACCACGTTTCATGTGTGTTTCACATGAGTTTCACATGTGATTTTAACATGTGATTGCATGTGAAGTTCATGTGCTTTACAGATAAAGGAAATATCTACAGCTGAAATTAAAGTCATTTCATAATTGATTAATTTTGCAACATTAACATTGCTATTTTGTGTGTATTGTATGACTTGACGTATGATACAAAGATATTAACAAGATTGGAAGACATTTTTAAAACCGTTTTCTGTTTGTTATTCCTATTTGTACCTATTTGTTGGGAAAGTGCTATTTCATAAAATGCTGTCTAGGTAAAAAAAACTCTCAAATATTTGGCAGAGAATGACTGTTTACTTGATGTGTATTTGAGCAGATGTTCCAGCAGGTGGTCCAGAAAAGGACTAATTGCTCTATTTGGAAGCCATATTTAACAAACAACCATATCCAGACCATTGATCAGCCATTGCTGACTCGTAAAGTTCCTCTACTTGAATGCTTGTATTTCCAGTTTTGCTTATATATTTAAAGAGTGCAGCTTGCAACTGAAGATCATTAGTCCTTAAGAGCAAGCAGCGAGTTTTTGAGTGTGGAGAATCTAAAATGAACAAGAATTTAAATATTTACTTTCTTTGATGAAGTCGCAGTATTGGTTACTGTTTACCTTGCTGTTATTCGTGCATGACTGGACTTGATTTTCTGAGCATAACTTCTGTTCTTTAACAGAAATCATTCAAGAGTTGGTGAGCATGGGAAAGACCTGAATGCATACTTATATGAGAGCAGTGGTTATACGACAGACTTTTCCAGAAAGGTTTGATTAAACTTTACAATGTAGCATTAAATGATTGAAGTAGAAATATCATCAAAAACACATCAAAATGTTGCAGTGTCAGTAGTTTACAATGGTAAATCTATGCCAAATGACACATGCTGTCATTAGTAAAAGTCTTGTGAAAGCTTTGTGATAACTAACAACTTATCAGTAGTTATATTAAATCAGTAGTTAGTTGGTTCTTCAGTAAATTGTATATTCCAATGCATCCATGCACAGCATATGAACATACATGAAATCATAACTACAACTTCTGAGCTCATAATTAGGAAATTCTCAAGAGGACTTGAAAGCAGCAGGGGAGGAAGGAAATAATTAGAGATATTTGATCTTTGCCGTCTGACATCTGTGTAACATTCAACATCGATCTGAGGCAGCTTCACTGCACACATCAGACTGTGTGTGCATTCACATCGGCCATGTTTAATTCTGATGGTGTAATCGTTTTAGATGGGTTTGTTGACCTTGCTGTTGTCTGAACAGACAGAACTGTAACCTGGCAGTCTGACTTTTGTGTCATACTGCACTGATAAAGCAGCCGAAATAAAGCACCTTGGACATTTTATCTGACAGTTATATAAAAACAATAACTGTTTTTTTATTTCTGTCAACTCAGGGCAAACAAAAGTGCACACTTAGCTCTGCTCTGTCATCTGCTCTGGTATCATAAATTAAGATTTAGTTTCTTTAGTATTTTTCAGGATGGGCCAGCTAATGTCTCAATGAAAATAATCTCTTTTAACTGTAGGGTGAGACTAAAGTTACCAAATTCAGCCTTTTTCTCTTTTATTTTATATGAGCAGATTTCCTCCTCCCCTTAATGTGCTTAAAATACACCTGCAGAATACACAATATTGGATACAACAATCCATTTTGTTTACACTTCAACAATTTTTTTTTTATCAACACATTAAGTACTGAATGAAATACAACATTTCTCTTGACTTTTCCATTAACTGAGCTTGTTGCAATGCATTTTAGGATGTAGCTGAAATGAGGTGTCTTAGGAGGCAGCATAATTCAAATGTATGAGCTTGCCCACGGTGCCATAAAATGCTGCCTCTGCAGGTGACTCACTAGTTTTTGGAACTTTTTGTTGCATGAATTGATTTTATTGATGAGTAGAGTATTGATGTACAACAGTACTGTTCAGGTATTAATGAATTTGATCTCATTGCTTAACACCTAATCACCTCTGATCTAAGATCTCAGAATAGCTATTGCACACATCAGTACAGAAGATGAAACACTCTGGCCAGTCTTTTCAATGTACAGCAGCTTATCCTCATTGAAATTCAGAGATTCGCACGTCTCGGTCCAAGGTCTTGATTCTCATTTCAGAGCCGTTGTTTGATTTCATTCATACTTCAGCTTTTATGAATTCTATGTAAAAAATCTAGTGCATATTAATATGTTAATTTACTAGACTGTTCTCTGGAATACTTGATATGTTTAGTTAATCGCTGCATTATCTGGTCGAGTATTTTTGTATAATGACACAAAACTGCATAATTGCCTGCAATACCAGACAAGAGATTTTTTATTTTATTTATTTATTTTTTTTTATTGTTGCTTCATGCACAAATTTGCTTCATGTGTCTTGTGCAACTCATTCTTTCTTCTTGCATAATAAAATAATTTCCACCTAAATCAGAAGTTCCTGTTTTCATTAATGGATTTGTTTGGTAAGTAGCCATGCATCAGCAGAATACAGCACAAAATCACAAAATAATGTCAGCATTAGCTACATTTTAAATAACTTTAAAATGAATGTAAGTTTTGTGTTTTTGACAGCATCATTTTCACATTTCTTGGTAGTTTTCTTCAATGGGAATATATTAAAGCCAGGCAAAAATTGTTTTTCTCTTGCTCAAAGAACTGTGGTCAAAATTTAGCACCAAAAATGCACACTTTAAAAATCCCCCCTAAAGTATATCAAGAACCTTTTTTTTTTTTCTTGTCTTTTGCACATTGCATCATGGAAGGGTGTTGCTAGGTAACAAGCAAGTAAGGTGCACACAGTAAAGACTGAACAAAAGGAATTAGCAAACAAAATGTATTTGAGCATCTCTCAAAAAAAAAAAAAACGTTAATGAGCTAGCAAACAATTGTTCCCTGTCGATATTCTCACTCGTATGGGAAAAACTCTTTTTTCCTCTTCCACTGAAGCCTTTTCAATCACGCAGTGAAACTGCACGTCCATTGGTTCGTGCAGTGCTATAAAATCAAACCAATGGAGCCAAGGGCAGATGAGCAGTTTCCAAGTGGCTGTGCAGCTCTCACAAAGCCCGCCAGAATGGGCAATTTCTGAAGAGTAGCAGCGCCGCTCGCCGCCGCATTCCATTTTCTTTGAAGCACAAGATGGTCTTCGCTGAATGCCAGATTCGCCGTGGAAACGCTCGAGCAGCCGGATTGACCTCTTTGCAGCAAGTGAGCCTCGAGCTCCGGTCTATCCCCTGCCGCTCATCCGCGATGATCTAAAGAGCTCACAAAAGAGCAAATCTTCGCTGCGTTGTTTCAAATGCCACGCCGTCATTGTAAGACGGCGGGGTTCCCTGAATGCTGATGACGGTCACGCTGAGTGCGTGTCATGCTGGGAAATCCCACGCTGACGCTGCGCCAGCGGGCTGATTGCTCTCACTGCGAGAGTTTCAGCCTTGCCTCTGCGCTCGCTGGATAGCTATCTTTTTAGAGTGACTCCGCTCCTCGCGCTCTCCCGCTCTGTCCTCCCAGGGACCTGCGAGGAAAAGATGGGCAGAGGTTTTGAGCGGCAGGAGACGAGCGAGCTCACGTCGTTCAGGGTGCCCGCGTGCCTCGCCGTCACCGCAGAGAGAGGATTCGCCGGTTCTCTTCACCCAACCTGATCAGCGTCCCTCTGCAGCTGCGAGCGACATGATCTCCTTTGGTGTGAGTGGGGACGACATGGATGACAGCCTTTCTCTGGCGGCTTCGGACGCGGAGGAGTTATGACTGACCCCGCCCTCTTGCCGCCGTCCTCTATATGCAGCGCCAGACCTAGAACGGACGACGAGCTCGTCCGTGTGATGTCAAAGGCTGTCAGTGAGCTCGGGCTCGAGTGGTCTCCGCCTCAGGAGCCATCTCGCAGCAGGCTGGACGAGTGGTTTCTGCCGGGGCGCCAGCAAGCCCCCCGCCAACGCTCGTCCCCCTTCTTTCCCGAAGTCCACGACGAGCTCACTAAATCGTGGCACGCCCCCTACTCGTCTCGCATCCGTCCTTCTGCTTCCTCCGCCCTCACTTCCGTTGATGGCGCTGAAGAGAAGGGATACGAGCACCTGCCCCCTCTGGATGAGTCAGTGGCCGCGCATCTCTGCCCGCCCACGGCTATCGGATGGAAGGCGAGGGCGAGTCATCCGTCTAAGCCGTGCAGAGCCACATCTGCACTCGCTGGACGCGCCTACTCGGCGGCTGGACAAGCGGCTTCGGCGCTGCACTCCATGGCTGTGCTCCAGGTCTTTCAGGCCAAGATGCTCGCCAGTGAGGAGGCCGGTCTTGATGCTGCTTCACTCAGGGACCTGAGAAGCGCGACGGACCTGGCCCTGCGCGCCACCAAGGCCACCGCCCAGGCCATTGGGCGGTCGATGTCCAGCCTGGTAGTGTTGGAACGCCATCTGTGGCTCACATTGACGGAGATGGAGGCGGATAAGGTCCCCTTCCTCGACGCTCCAGTCTCAGCCAACAACCTGTTTGGGCCGGCTGTGGAGGGCTTTGCAGAGCGATTTACGGAGGCTCAGAAGTCGTCTCAGGCGATGCGACACTTCCTCCCAAAGCGCGCCAGTTCTGCTGCTTCGAGTCGCCCCAAGCCTGCGCCGACTCAGCAGCCCGCCAGTCAAGCGTCAGCCACTCCCGAACCCCGGCCCCCTAAGGTTCGGCAGGAGAGAGGACGTTCCCGCTCGGCGAAGCGTTACACCTTCCCGAAGCGCCAAGGACCCCGGCCCAAGATTGCCCTGGATCCGGCGCCTCAGAAGTCCTCCTGAACAACCAGGCAGAAAGAGGAGGGGCCCGAGTCTCGCTACCGCCGGACCACCCCGCAAACAGCCTCTAATGTGCCTCTTGTCACCCCGCTCAACGCTGGGTGCAGAGGGAAATGTGTTTTTGGTTCCCCACGGGCCCGCTCTAGCGCCCTGGCGTCCGACCGCTGTAATAGCGGACAAAATAAAACACATACATTTTCAAAAAGAGAGCAATTATCCTCTTCTGCCTACCATAAGTGTCCTGCCCTTATGCAGCCAGTCTTTAGAGCCTATTCTACCTCTTGCCACACGGGCCGAGGCCTGGCAGGCCATCCCCGGTGTGTCAGAGTGGATAATGGCCACAATAAGACGAGGATATTCACTCCAATTCGCTCGGAGACCACCACGCTTCCGCGGTGTGGTCGCCACCACAGTGCGAAGCAAGGACGCTCAAGTCCTGCGCACGGAGGTGATGAATCTGCTGGTAAAAGGAGCCATAGAAGTTGTTCCTCCAGCTCAGAGCGAGTCAGGCTTCTACAGCCGCTACTTCCTCGTCCCCAAAAAAGACGGTGGCCTGCGACCTATACTAGATCTCAGACTCCTGAATCGCGCCCTGGTAAAAAGGTCGTTCAGGATGATCACATTGAAGCAGATCCTCTCGCAAATATGCCCAGGGGACTGGTTCATGTCACTGGATCTGAAGGACGCATACTTTCACATCCAGGTAGCCCCCCATCACAGACGATTCTTGAGATTCGCATTCAAGGGGGTGGCATACCAATACAAGGTCCTCCCGTTTGGGTTGTCCCTGGCTCCCCGCACTTTTACGCGATGTATGGATGCGGCTCTCTCCCCTCTGCGACAGATGGGAATCCGCATCCTCAACTACCTCGACGACTGGCTCATTCTGGCCCAGTCAGAGGCAGTTTCAACATTGCACAAGACCCTCCTCCTCAGCCACTTAGATCGCCTGGGGCTCAGGGTCAACTTTGCCAAGAGCATGCTGTCACCCAGCCAACGAGTTTCGTTCCTGGGGACAGTTATCGACTCGGTGCAGATGACAGCAACTGTCTCAGCGGAACGAGCCATGACGATTCAGCGCCGTGCGGCCTCCTTCAAGGAGGGGGCCACCCACTCGCTCAAGGCTTTCCAGAAAATGCTGGGCCTTATGGCAGCAGCTTCGCCAGTACTTCAGTTGGGCCTGCTTCATATGCGGCCCATCCAGTTCTGGCTGAAGCAGAGGGTTCCATTTGCGGCTTGGCGTCACGGACGCCATCGCATAACGGTGACTCGGGCCTGTGTATCAGCCCTGAACCGTTGGAGGGACCCCCTCTGGCTGAAGCGAGGTGTGATCTTGGACACGGCGCACAGAAGGAAGGTTGTCACGACAGATGCTTCCAACAAGGGTTGGGGGGCACTGTGCGAGGGCAAACCGACCTTCGGTCTTTGGTCCGAAGAGGAGTCGGGTCTGCACATCAACTGCCTAGAAATGCTAGCAGTGTGCCGTGCCTGTCATTTCTTCCTACCGGACATAAGGGGACACCATGTGCTAATACGCTCAGACAGCAGGTCCGTGGTGTCATACATAAATCACCAGGGCGGCCTCGTCTCGAAGCGCCTCTGCACGCTGGCGAAAGGCCTTCTTGTTTGGGCTCAGACCAATCTGCGCTCACTGAAGGCGACGCATGTGCCGGGCAAAATGAACCAAGGAGCGGACATGTTGTCAAGGAACAACGTCTCCTCAGAAGAGTGGACGCTCCACCCGCTCGCGGTTCAGAGAATCTGGGAAGTCTTTGGCAGAGCTCAAGTAGACCTCTTTGCCTCCGAAGACAACTCTCATTGCCCAATTTATTTCACAAAGAGCACGGATGCCCTGGCCCAAGAGTGGCCCAGTCTTCCGCTCTATGCGTTCCCTCCAATCGCTCTGCTACCACAGGTACTCAGACGAGTCAGGGAACAACGGCACAGGCTTCTTCTAATAGCCCCCCTCTGGAGGAACCAACCGTGGGTGTCGGAGTTATTCCAGCTGCTCGAAGCAGCCCCGTGGCCCATTCCCTTGAGACGGGACCTCCTCTCTCAAGCGAACGGCACGCTGTGGCATCCACGGCCCGAGTTATGGGCCCTGCATGTGTGGCCGCTCAACGGGAGCCTTTCGACCTCCCAGAGCGTGTCTTAAACACTATGTCAGAAGCTAGAGCCCCGTCTACCAGACACCTCTATGCTCTGAAATGGTCTATTTTCTCGGCTTGGTGCAAAGGCCGCGACTTAGATCCGGTTACCTCTGAGGTATCCGTGGTTCTTTCGTTCCTGCAAGAGATGCTGGATAAACAGCGTTCCTCATCCACCATCAAAGTTTACGCAGCAGCCATAGCGGCTTTTCGTGCCCCTATTGCTGGCCGATCGGTGGGCTGGAATAGTGCGGTGGTCCAGTTTATATGAGGCGCCAGGAGAATTAACCCCCCGCGTCCTCGTACAGTTCCACCTTGGGACTTACCAACCGTACTAAAGGGCCTTGAAGGGCCCCCGGTTTGAACCATTGCAATCTGCGAGCCTCAGATCACTCTCATTTAAAACCGCCCTGCTGCTAGCGCTGGCGTCGGTTAAGCGAGTAGGAGACCTACAGGCCCTTTCCATCAACCCTGCTTGCCTGGAATTCGGGCCTAACGACTCCAAGGTCGTCCTGAAACCAAGGCTGGGTTATGTACCTAAGGTGCTCTCCACTCCGTTCAGAGCCCAGGTCATAGCGCTTTCCGCGCTTTCCCCCTCGACGGATGACCAGGGTTTGTCCCTGCTCTGCCCCGTCAGGGCCCTGAGGGTATATATTGAGCGTTCTGCCTCATACAGGAGATCAGAACAGCTTTTTGTCGGCTTCGGTAACCGCGCTAAGGGTCGCCCTGTTAAGAATTTCCAGGTGGTTAGTGGATGCTATTACCCTAGCATACTCCTCCTTGGGTTTGCAGTGCCCCATTGGAGTCAGAGCCCATTCCACCAGAGGCATTGCCTCTTCCTGGGCATGGTCCAGCGGGGTGTCCATATTGGAAATTTGTGAGGCGGCCGGCTGGTCCTCGCCGTCCACATTTGTAAGGTTTTACAACCTGGACGTCCCTGCCTTACAGGCCAGAGTCCTTTCTGCTTAGTTCGCCACCTCCGGCTAGCTAACCGATCTTATGGGTTCACTTGACCAACACTGTTCAAGTCCCTCCCTCACTTGGGCGTTCCACATTATCTGGACACCAAGTATCAACTATACGGGACGACACCCAGGCCACGGATGACCCTGAGGGCTCAGCCTGTGCTTGGTGTACTTTATTGACTCCCCTGGGTTTTCTCCTGCGTGAGTCATGGTTTTGAGTCGTTCCTCATCATAGCACGGCGTGATTGTACTGGTTCCCATACAGCGTCTTACGACGCAGTACGAGTGAAATATCGACAGGGAACGTACTCGGTTACTTTCGTAACCTCGGTTCCCTGAGATATGGGAACGAGTACTGCGTTCCTGGCCGTGCTATGAGCTGCACGCCTCAGTCGCTTCATTCGAAGAAATCTGAGATGCGGCGGCGAAGCTTTATATAGCCAGAGGCCCCGCCCATTCTGGCGGGCTTTGGCGGGCTGCATAGCCATAGGCTTGCTCATCGCCACCGCCGAGCCATTGGTTCGATTTTATAGCACTGCACGAACCAATGGACGTGCAGTTTCACTGCGTGATTGAAAAGGCTTCAGTGGAAGAGGAAAAAAGAGTTTTTCCCATACAGCGTCTTACGACGCAGTACTCGTTCTCATATCTCAGGGAACCGAGGTTACGAAAGTAACCGAGTACGTTTTTCTCTGTAGTCTCTCTTTTATCATGTTTTGATTTTTCTTCTGTGTTATGATTCATCTGAATTGACCAAAAATGATTGATGCTTCACTTCCCTAGTGAAAAATAAATATACTATAATGTATTTTATATGCATTTTTTTCATGATAAGTACACTACAAATACATTTACGTATTTATGTACTTCATAAAAATGCCCTGCAATTGTACTTCCAGTATACTAAGCTGCTATACTTAAAGTCTGCTAAATTGGAACAACTAATTTTGTACTTTTGTACTAATTTTGACTTTGCACTTTAACTGTGTGGAAGTAGTGCTGAAGTCCAACTAAGATGAACTGAAGTATATTTGATTGTGCTAAAGTGGAACTATTGTAAGTATACTTCAGGTACACTTTAAATGTCTTACATTTAAAGACTGATATTATTCAAAGATCATACAATCCTCATCAATAGTGACATTAAAATACATTTTAGGCTTAATATTAAGAAATGTGCATTGTACACAAGTAGTACACCAGATAAAGTTTTTTTTTTTTTTTTTACACCAGTAAGTCTCGAGTGATTTGTCAGTAAATACGTTAATAGATCTGAACTATACTTAGCATGAAATAAATGTATTTTAAATATATTACTTTTTTACTAGGGTTGGTACAGGGACATTTTCATTATTTAATGTTCAATGGTTCAATTTTTTGTATTTGTACCACAAAATATGTTGGATTTTTCTTTATCAGAATTATTCACTCTTCATAAAAAACAAAAACAAAATATAGCT
The DNA here is from genome assembly GCA_021397915.2 of Tor tambroides. Classification (NCBI taxonomy): domain Eukaryota; kingdom Metazoa; phylum Chordata; class Actinopteri; order Cypriniformes; family Cyprinidae; genus Tor; species Tor tambroides. The sequence goes on along the minus strand of JAFVLL020042609.1, from coordinate 10,853 downwards.
GCAAGCAGCAATTACGGGGCCAAGCACTACAGAAGCAAGCATCAGACCAACTGCAGCAATGAGTAATTGAAGCCATTTTAAGATTATTGTTGTCCAAATGGCTGAAAAATCATTTAAAACTACTTGTAATATGATTGAATGACTTTTTTTGACCAATAGGTGGCGCTGTTATCAAATCAATGTGGTGTGTTCTGTGTGAGTTGACAATGGCACACACAAAGTTTGGTGTCAATATGCCAAAGCATTGCAGAGATACAGCTTCAAGTGTCATTTTGGCATCATGCCTCAAATTCGTTGCTATGGTATGCGAAAACAGTTTTGTCTATCGATACAAAATCCATAACTTTTGGTCAGCATAGTCTGAAGATATGATTCGATTTTGGTGAAAATCGGACCAACGGTTTAGGAGGAGTTCGAAAAAGTAGGTTTTTAAAGAAAATCAAAATGGCGGACAGGAAGTTTGGCTGACTATGGCAACGTTGGTATCACTGTTCTCAGCATGACCCAAGGAATCTATTAATACCAGTCTCATCACAATAGGCAAAATACACAGAAAGCTATTAGCATTTATTTGAAATTTCATTACAACTTTTGACCACAAGGTGGCACTGTCTTAAAACTTTTTGAGTACTTTCAGGTCATGGTTTCGATGGTAAATACAAAGTTTCGTAATAGTACACCAATGCATTCGTAAAACATAGCATTTTATATCATAATATTCTATTGTAGTCAATGGCAATTTCATGTTTTGTTCAATTATAGCTCCACCAAGTAGCACAATCCCACCAATTTTTTTTACGTGTCCTTAGAGTGTGCCCATACATATGTGTGTCAAATTTGGTGAAAATATCTCATTTTGTTTCGGAGTTATAAACATTTTTATATACGAGAGGAGAAAAAATGACTGACTGTCGACTTTGTTTGCATTTTTGTGCCACTTACTATCAAAATTTTGGCAATTGGGCTTAAACATTTTTCCGGGATGCTATGTTTCTGAATTTCCTACAGTGGTTTCGTGTCGATCGGAGTAACAGTTTCTAAGATATTGGCAAATGTTTTTTAAGCGCTAAAATGCAACATTGCACAAACCATAAGGCAAAATCTGGCAAGTTTGGTATCGTTGGACTCGGCAAGGATTCAGGAGTCTTAAAAGGTGACTCCCGTGAAAATAAGCACGTGTGAATTATAAGTTATAAGCGTGTGAAATTTAAAATTTTAAAACATTTAAAATTTTAATTAAAACATAATAATATACAAATATGAAAAATGAATAAATACATTTTAAAATAATATAGTATAATATAATATATATATATATATATATATATATACACACACACACAACAGAAATATATTAAATGAATTAAATTATAAATTAAAATGATAATAAACAAATATATATTATAAAAATAGACCGAGAAACAATAAATGAATTAAACTATACATTACAATTATAGCAAATGAATAAATCATATAAATGAAAAACTTCAAATAATGAATAAAACACAACTATAACAAATACATTAAATTATAAATTAAAATGCCCCATCGGGACAAGACCACGGGAATCAGATAAGCCCTTTACACAATCTGACATGGCTACAGTTGGAATTGAACTGCGGGTTTCGTCTGGCCAGAGGAGAACTGGCCCCCCGACTGAGCCTGGTTTCTCCCAAGGTTTTTTCTCCATTCTGTCACAGAGGGAGTTTTGGTTCCTTGCTGCTGTCGCCTCTGGCTTGCTTAGTTGGGAACACTTAATTTCTAACGATTATCGTTGATTTGATTGCACAGATACTATTTAAACTAAACTGAGCTAGACAATGACATCTCTGAATTCAATAATGAAATGCCTTTAACTGAAAATTGAGCATTTAATCTTATCATTATACATTACTGACACTCTATCCTCCAATTTGATACTGTTAAGTGCTTAGACACAATTTGTATTGTTAAAAGCACTATATAAATATAGGTGACTTGATGACTTGACTTGAATATTTGATTTTACCACTAGGTGGCGCTGCCTCGAAACTTATCAGACTCCTTCAGGGCATCGTGCTGATGACCCATACCAAGTTTCGTAACGATATGTCAATGCGTTCATAAAATATAGCATTTTACTACAAAATTCAAAATGGCCAACGCCCAAAATGGCTGACATGGGAAAGTTGGATATGGTTCGACTCAGCATGATGCACCGAATCTAAAGAGACCAGTTTTGTGATTTTTGGCCAAACCATTGTGAAGTTATAAGCAAAAATATGCATTTTTCGTATCTCCTGACCACTAGGTGGCACTGTGCTGAAACACTGCAGGTAGTCTCAGGTCCTGCTTGTTATAACACACACCAAGTTTGGTCTCAATATGCCAAACTGTTGCGAAGATATAGCCTCATATCCATTTTTGCGTGCTTTTCGTAGAATTCCTTTGCGCGTTATTCGAGAACGGTTTGACTAATTGACTTGAAGTCCATAAATTTTTGCCAGCATTGTCTGTAGATGATCTGAGCCAATTTTGGTGAAAATTGGACGAACCGTCTAGGACGAGTTCGAAAAAGTAGGTTTAACCAACAATTGAAAATAGCAAAAAAACTAAACCTTACGATTTTTTTTCATTCAACTCGGCATGAGCCAAGGATTCAGAGGAAAAAAAAATATTTCCATTTTGTGGCTTACGGTTCAAAAGTTATTAACATAAGCATGAGTGAAATTTTGGACAAGTGGTGGCGCTAGAGAGTTTGAGTTAGAGACTCCAAACTTGCTGTGGTTAGTATTGACACTGTCCTCTATCAGTATGCCAAATTTTACAACTTTCCCACAATCGGTTCTATGGGCTGCCATAGACGCAATGGCGGAAGAAGAATAATAATAAGAACGCCAACGGATACAATAGGTGCGCACCTGTGGTGCTTGGCCCCTAAAAACACATGACTGGCACCTACACTTATCATATTCAGTTAATTCTGCTGTCGTCTTCCTCTTTTATGCACATTTAAATTGTTCCATAATTTTATTGCCCTCAGCCTCTTCACAAAATAAATAAATAAATTGTACCCAGACCTTGTCTTCCCCACCCTTACCATGCTCCTCCTCACCTGTTAGTGTTCATTCAGATTGCAATGGCACACTGATCTGTCTTTTTCACTTCATCAGCATACACCGGCACATATAGATCAGTCTCAGCTTTGGATATAAGGCTTGCCTGAAATGAGGTGAGATGGAGTGGGGGTGAGAGACGGACCCTAAGCTGGTAATTCAGTTCCTCTCAGACCCTATCTCCCGGGAGGCTGTTTCCATCAAGTGTGCGCTGGTGGCCCTAAAAGAGCTCTGGCGCTCTATCATAGAAGAGCTGGAAATGGAGTGAGAACCGTGCGGCAGAGAAGAGCTAGTCTAATCTCAGACGCAGAGAAAGAGAGAAATAGACAGTAGTAATAGAACTGAGAGAGTCTTTGGCTGAGAGCCAGTAAATCACAGAGGGGAAGATGTAATGTATTTGGCTTGGTGACAAATTGGCTAATGGCTAACAATGTCCAGCATGAGGAAAAATGGTTCAAAAACCTAGTCCAATGTTTTTGATTAATTATATAATTATAGCATTACAATTACGTGAAGAAGTTAAGATATGGATCATACTTCATGCTGCTATACAGATGTATACAGCTGTCTTTTTATTGGTTTAATTACTTAAAGGAGGAATGGTAGCACTTTATTTTACAGTATGTGTACTTCCTTGGTACATACATGGCAAATATCTTGTACCTACAGGCAAATGAGTGGTAACACAAGGTACTTACCTGAAGTGTATGTACATGGTAACAAATAAGAAACACGGCTGTACTTAACAGTCGTACATGCATGGTAATTAGTTTGTACATACAGACAAGTGTGGGTAAGAACGGTCACTTACAGGTAGTGCCCGTACATGGTAACTAAATAGATACTTTACTGTACCTACTAATGTATATGCATGGTAAATACTGTAGTACTTACGGACAAGTGGGTACAAACAGGCACGTCCTTACAGTATCTGTATATGGTAACTAATAAGACACATTACTGTACATAGTAATGATATGTACATGGTAAATGTGTAGCACCTATGGAAAAACGTGGCATTATGTGGTAACAAACAAGACACATACTGTACTTACACACGTGGTAAATATGTAGTACTTACAAACAAGTGTGTGTAATAACGGTCACTTACAGGTAGTGTCAGTATATGGTAACTAATAAGACACATTACTATACTTATTAATGGTATAGAGTACATGGTAAATGTGTAGCACCTACGGAAAAATGTGGTATTATGTAGTAACAAACAAGACACATACTGTACTTGGTATATACGGTACTCTTGGTAAGTCCTAACCTTACCAAATAAAAAAAGAGGACTGTTTTTCAATTGCTTGTGTAGGACTGTTAATGCTCAACTGCTCTCCACAACAGTGCTTACAAAGTTCGAAGAACTGGTAATTCCTGTGTAATATTTATGTAAATTGGTGCACTTTATTTCATAGTCCTATTTCCATATACTTCCTATGTAAGTACTGGTGTATGCACCTATTAATTAATGTACAGAATAAGTTTTTACCGCATAATGGTGCAGTGCAATGACAAATTTAGCTTTAGTTATGTTATTTGGAAAAAAAAATGATGAAAAATATATGATGTGAATTGAATTTGGAGAAAATCAGACCAAAGGAGTCTGAAAAAGTAGGTTTTCGATATAAATCAAAATAGCGGACAGGAAGTTTGGCTGACTAGGCTTAATAGGTTTCAGTGTTCTCGGCATAATCCAATGAATCTAAGAAGTCACATGACAAGAGGCAAAACTGTTCATAAACTATTAACATTTTTTGAAATGTCATTATTAATAGTTAATTGATAACCAAAACTGATTAATAACCAAATTCATGTGGTCAGTGTGAGGCGACATTGACACATACAAAGTTTGGTATCAATATGTCAAAGCTTTGCAGAGATGCAGCCTCAGATGCAGTTTGGCATCATTCCAGCAAATTTGTTGATGCGTTAAACGAAAAGTAGGTATTCTAAAAAATGAAAAATTGTGAAAAATCCTGACCCATAGAAATGTAAACTTTGGTGTCCATTTGACTCGGCATGACCCAAAGAATCAGAATTGACCCATTTTGCAACATTAACACCGTTACTAAGCTGAATTGAATCAACATCAAACTGATTCAAGCAAAATAACAGCACTATTTTTTCATAATTGATGAATTTTACACAGTTTCACTTGAGTCCCACTTACAGTATTCGTAAACTTACTCAGGTATGTCATACGACCTGAATGTTGGGATGTTGCTGTGTCATCTTGCTGCTTACTTGCTCTATTCTCTTTCTCTGTACTGCACCCAACTCCACTGAACAGTGTACACTTCCTGTCAGAGAGGCAGAGAGGGGAAGTGACTTGGCTTTTTTCTCAGGGATAAGGCCCTTTTGTGGATCTTGTGTTCCCCTAATACCCACATGCCTTACTCAGCGCCCCACTCTGTTCCATTACTCGCAAGTCTCTCTCTCCTCCTCTCACTGAGTGCTTGCTGAAAACCATCTATCACAGCTGGCTCCCCTGAAGCAGCGTTGCTTTAGCTCCTGGTGGGAGAGGAGTTGTGTGATTGACAAGATTAACTATGAGTCCCTTCTCCACACACCCTGCTGAAGCACCTGAGAGAGAAAGACAACTGGTCTCTAGCGTCTGTGTCTGTCACTGTTTGCCTCTCTCCTCTTGCGTAGAGCTCTCATAACGCAAGACTCTCTCTTCACGACTCACTGTATTTTAATAGCTGCTCTTGTGATATACACTAGGAATGTTAGACTAGATCAATGCTGCAACTACACCACACACAGCATGCGTACCTCAGAGCACAGCAAGTTTGATTCCCCTCAGACTACAAACCATTTATCATAAATTAATATTAATATTCCCTTCACAGAACAGCCTACTTGACAGCATCAAGTCTGGCTTTAAAAGCATATACTCCACAGAGACCACCATACTGTCCTTTATGGAAACTCTTTGGTTGGTAAGAGCAAACTCCAAATCATCTGTTACTATGCAGCTGGACCTGTCTGCTGCCTTTGACCAGTGTTGGGGGTAACACTTTACAAATAATGTGAGCTACGTAATGAGATTACTTTTTATCTAGTAACTAGTGATGCAAAGCATTACTTTTTAATTTGTAAGAAAAAAAAAATAATTTTTCAAATAAGTGACCACTTATTTTGTGTTCCCATTTATTGACTGATAGCTTCTCTGGTCCCCATGTTGAGAGAAATCGGGAGTAAGTGCAGAGGCATTGTGTGCGAGACTGTCCTCCTTCAAAAAATGATGCTATAGGTCATTTATGCAAGCACCTTATTAAGTCCTATATTTACGTTTTAAAGTTAAGCGCCCTTTATTTGGCGTAAAAATAATGACAGTGTCGTGTTGCGTCTGTCGACATGAAATGACTGTCATGACCAATCAAAATGCCTATTCATTTAAATGCAATGTGTGGACTTTTCACACAGTCCCTTACCCACAATTTGTCCTATTTCCATTTTGCTAACCACATTTACATTTATGGATTTGGCAGGCATTTTGGAAAGGGATTTATAGTGCATATAAATTTTTGAGCATGTGCGTTCTCTAGGATCGAACCCATGATCACATGATCAGATGATTACATATCGTTACACAACACTACCAATTGAACCTACACGAAACACAGGCCCTGTTTACACTTGGTATTAAGATGTGTTTTGGTCGATCGGATCACAAGTGGACAATGGAGACACATACCCGTTTACACCTGGCGTTTTAATCCGTCTCTTCTGTCCACTTTTGACCACTTCTGACCAGATTACCCCCTGTGGTGCTGATTACGTCAAGAGGAGGGTAAATGGGCAGATCCCTCTGTCGCCATCAAAACACGAGCAGGAGGGCTAAAGTTACATCTGCTTGTACTTACTGCGTTTTTGTGTTATCAGAAAATAATACTTCTAATTCGGCCCGTCAAAGTTTAAATCCCGTCTGATAAGCGCGCACCCTTTTATGTCTCTAATTGATTACGTATTAGGTCAGTAGGCGGAGAGTAGGTGGTCTTTTGTGGCTGCTCGAATGCATTCGACCATATCAGTGTCTACACCATGAAAGCAATCCGGTCGAATAAGTTTTTGACTACCTCTGGAAGTGGTCGAAAGTTGACAAGCTCAATACTCACACCCCGTTTACACCTGTATTTAGCGTTGTCCACTTGTGATCCGATCGACCAAAATGCATCTTAATACCAAGTGTAAACAGGGCCACAGATAAAAGGGTACAATGCATTAATGTGAAAGTGTCCTGTTGTCGTCATATTTCAGGGAAGTGACAAACGACCTATATGGGTGTATTGGTTGGAGGAAATGTTGGCAAAAACAGATTCAGTATTCCTCAAAATAAATAAAAACAGTGAAATGCAGAATATGATGCAAACCTGCAATAATTAAATGTTAAATAATACAAATATACGTTATCTTTATTGCTGACCATCGATGATCTAGTTCAACCATAGGCTACTACTAAGAAAAAATTACTTTAGATATAACATCTGTGTTTATTTTTGATTATTATTATTATTATTATTATTATTATTATTATTTTATCGTTGAAGAGTGTTGAACTTTCTTCTCCTGCATCCTATTCTTCATGCAATCCAGAATGGTTTGAGCTGTGGCCTTTACTGTACAAAGCATGCAAAGGTATGACACAGTAGGATGTCGCATCTGCCATGCACCCTTTAAACCTGATGATCCCACTGTCTCAGCTCCTATTTCCCCCTACCTTTCAGACATCTCAGCTTGGATGAAGAAGTGTCATCTCCATCTCAAATTTGCAAAGACGAATCTCCTTGTAATCCCTGAAAACCCACAGTTGACCACATCATCGAAGTTCAGATGGGGTTTACAACACTATCGCTAACCAAAAGCAACTGGGGATAGGGTCTGATGGCCAACCAAAGCATTAGAACCCACATTTCAACAACAGGCCGGTTGTACAAGTTCAAGCTTTTCATCACCAGAAAAGTCAGAGCCTTTCTGTCAGAGTATGCAGTGCAGTTTCTCATTCAAGCTCTTGCCAATTTAAGATTGGACAATGATCTACTGCACACATGTTAAACTCGGTCCTGGAGGGCCACTGTCCTACAGAGTGTAGCTCCAACACTGGCCTGGGCTGCATTTCCCCAAAGCATTGTAAGTACATTATAGATCCATTGAAACCAATGGAGCTACAATCAGTTTAGGCTTATGATGCTTTTGGGAAATGCAGCCTTGGAAGTTTCCAGTAATCCTAAAGACCTTGATTAGCTGGTTCAGGTGTGTTTAATTAGGGTTGGAGCTAAACTCTGCAGGACAGTGGCACTGAATTTGACACGCCTGATCTACTGACCATTCTTCCAGCCACCATTACTAAACCTCTGCAGATGATCGAGAACATGGCAGCATGTCCGGTCTTCAGTTAGCCAAAGATAGCCCTTCGCCAGTTCACCAAAACCCTTCACTGAACAATATTCCTTTGCATCAAGGTACAAAGAAACCCTCCAAAATCTTCACGTTCTATGCTCTTCTCTGGTGGACTCTGATGGACACACACATGGGGACATTACATAAACCTGGCCTTGCATACTGTGAATATTAGCTCTCTGACAAATTGCTTTTGTTCCTATATTATAAGTCACCTTGGATAAAAGTTTTTTGTTAAATGCATAAATGTAAATGTTTATCTACAGGAGTTTTTTTTTTTTTTTTTTTTTGTACTCTGGACAGAACAGTGGTCGTGAAAAGATTATTTTGACCACTGAATATTAGATTTATGTCTTTTTATGCATTTACAAGGTGTAGCTTGATAATTTAGCTTCATAATAGCTGATGAATTTTCCTGAAATGTATACTTTACTAAATGTTTACTTATTTTCATAGCCATTCAACATACTGACCCTGACAATTATTTTTGCAGACTGTTCTGGCTGTTGGCGAGAAGAAAATGTAGCGACTGGACTTCTTGGAACTTTAATTGGATACCTCTGCTCTGTGCTTTCTCTCCTGCAATATTCTTCAAAACGAGAGGCAAAAGTGAGAGGAATATCAACTGAAAAAGTAAGAAAAGGCAGTGGTTGCTTACAAAATTGGGATGTGCAGCAGAGCCTTGAGGAGCTAATACACACTGCCATGCACCCTTGCACCTGTGAAGATGCATCATATACCAGGCTTATAGGTGTTGTAATATATTTAATATTTCACCTGATGCTGAAATATGTGTCTTGAGAAATCACACCTGTCTCTGTGACAGCCCTGGACTAGTAAGCAGCTTGAGCTTTTCTAAAATTAAAGACCAGCTCAACTGAATTCAAATTCACAAAACAAATGGGATGCAGAGTTACAGTGCAATTCTTAATACTGAGAACACTTTCTCCAAACTCTCGCAGCTTGACACAGCTGTTCCACAATGAAATAAAACCACCAAACTTTTCATACATGTCTCAAAATCAATGTCAGTACCCTTCACTATTGGAGAAAGTTCAGCATACAAAAGAAAACTTCAGTAATGAATCAGTTTTTACATTTTATAAAGAAGTTTTTACATTTATCCGTACAAAATATCCATATTACAATCTGGCACAGTTAACATATTCAACACAGCCTTTTTCATTTGGCCACAAATGCTCATCTTTATCACACCATATGTCCTGTCTGGTAATACACCTGGGGAAAAGATCTCTTTTTCATGCCTGATCAGTTTCTGGCAATCTTTTTCAGATAGTCGAGCAATCGTTGTACTGTATCTGGTAGGAAAACATTATCATATGTACTCTTATAGTACATACAGTAATCTTATAATTTTTTTTTTTTTTTACCTTCATCATGAGGACAGGAATCATATTAGGCTTTACAATGGTAAGTTGGTGTAGTGATATTGTTCTGAAATCCATTGTGTGACTGAAGGTGCTCCTGGCATGAAGACGAGGATAGTGCTTTAGAAAACCCAAGTGTAGATTATTTGTTGGTGGTGAAGATCCAAAAACATAAACAAACTATGATTTATGATGCGTTCTATTTGTACCCAGAAGTCGGAAATTCCAAGTTCCCAGTAGAAACTTTTCACTGGTACATCCCTCAAGTCAGAGTTCCAACTTGGAAACTCTGAAGAACCACAACAACCCAGATTTTGGAATCCAGTATGGATATCTCATGACCAATTCGTATGTATTTTATGAGGTGGCTAATTCGTATGAATTTGTACGAACTCATACGAATTTTGTATGATTTGTCTAGACCCCAGTGATGGGTAGGTTTAGGGGTGAGGTGAGGGTCATCCATACGAATTCATATAAATTGGGGAGCTCGTAAAATAAGTACGATTTAGCTAAAATCATACAAATTTGTACGACTGAGGTTGTACGAATTAGACACCTTATAAAATATGTATGATTTGCCATGAGATCGGGTTGGATTGCAGCAGTCAGTATTGACTGGGGTAACCACATGACTTAAACCAATGACAGAACAGAACTGCTAAACAAAATAACATGAACCAAAAAGAGAATAGAACTAATAACTACATAAGACAGTGAAGCACAAATGGAGAAAAACTAACTTGGAAGTTTTTAGAGTTGCGTGGAAAAACAGTATGTCCAGCTATAGACATGCTCTAAAAGCTGCCAGGACAGAGCATATCCGCAAACTCATAGATAATAACCAAAACAATCCAAGGTTTTTATTTAGCACAGTGGCTAAATTAACAAATAAACGGACGCCACCCGATCTAAATATTCCCTCACAGTTTAATAGTAATGACTTTATGAATTTCTT